>ML248004.1:9697-125328 GCA_005239495.1 Nicotiana undulata
GGGTTGCATATTGTGATGTCAAAATGATTCCCCGATCCTCATTCAAGGACGAATGATTTTTAACTGGGGGAGGATGTAAAGACCCGTAAAATTTCATGTCTAAAATAATGCCCGAATAGGTCCATGTGTTGTTATAACTGTAGAAATTCTTAAAAACGGAACTTTTTGAAGTAAAAAGTACCCCAGGACTTGAAACATGAAATTTTCAAGAGTTGCGTTGTTATGCGACGCACTATGCGATCCAGGTATGCAGACCGCATAGTGGTCGCATACATGGGCAGCCTTCTGTCTAATTTGAGGACAACTATGCGGCCCAAGATGCGATCACATTTTGGGAATGCGAACGGCATAGCTATCGTATTCTTGCACCTCCATTTTTGCGGAGGAGGTTATGCGATCGCATAACATGTATGCGGACCGCATACTAGGGCAATCTGGTTCCCCTTTTGGCCCAATTGAGGGCCAACTATGCGACAGGAATGCGGACCGCATAGCAGGAATGCGATCGCATTCCTGACCGCATTTCCTGCTACGGGGCTCTTTTAATTTCTAATTTGCACCCGACCCCCAGTTTAATAAAACACCCCTCCCCTTCATTTTTAACATGCATCTGAACAAAAATAGAGAGAAGTGAGAGTGGGTGCTAGAGAGAGAAGTCCTCGTCTTCCCCAAATCGATTTTTCAAATAGCACTCAGGCCCGAAAATTATCGAGTAGTCTTCATCTTCTTCACTCTAAGAGGTAAGTCCCCACCCCATTTCCTTTTTAATTCTCAGGTTTTAGCTAAAAAGGGGTAGAACACATAAATTGATCCTTGAAGATAAAAGCTAAGACCTTGCATGCATGTTCATGATCTATTCTAATATAGCAAGAGGGTGTAAGGTAGAGCAATTTTCCACTAAAAAGGGTTTAGTTAAGCTAAGGGACCACATGGTGTTTTATAAAATGCTCAAATGAATTCAAGATTCCTAATTCAAAAGTAAATATGTCGCATTGTGATCTAGATTGACGAAGCTAGACGGTTTGGTGAATTGTGATAGATATTAAAGGGGAATTTCGACTCAAGGTATGTATGGCAAACTTTAATCTTTGTAGAGTCACCTTGTTGGTGTCCGAGGACACGGTAAGAATTTCTTGCTTGAGCATATGTGAATTGATTGTCCGTCTGTGTTGAGGTGTAAGATTTCATTCCCTGATTTTCTTAGTCTATTACCATGCTAGTTGAGATTGTGAAGGGTGATTCTCTGTGCTTATCATATCATGTGTAAGGCTTGTTAAATGTTCAAATATGTCGATATGGGAGTATGTGCTACTAAATGAAAGAATGTTAATGTACCCTAATGTGGGAATGTATTTAATTGCTAAAGGCCGTGTGTGGCAAATGATGAACAGAAATTGTGAATTGAATTAGTTGAGTTAAATAATTTTGGCAACACCATATATGAATCACTGTTTGGTAAGGATCATTGTGCCTTGATTTCACATAGTTATGGGTTGATATGAACTTATGTTCTTGATGATGAAAATCCCTATGATTTAATTGATTGGTTATTGTTGCTATCAAATGTGATTGTACAGTGGGATTGGGTTGCACGCCGCAACACGAAGTAATAAGGGTGGAGAGGTAATAAGGGTGAGATATGATTGTACTGTGGGATCGGGTTGCACTCTGCAACACAAAATAATAAGGGTGGAGAGGTAATAAGGGTGAGATGTGATTGTACGGTAGGATCGGGTTGCACACCGCACACGACGTAATAAGGGTGGAGAGGTAATAAGGGTGAAATTTGCATGTACGGTGGGATCGGGTTGTGCGCCGCAACACGAAGTAATAAGGGTGGAGAGGTAATAAGGGTGAAATGTGAACGGATGAATAATTGAAATGAGTAACTGTGAAATCTTCATTGTGAATTTCTATATATTTATGTGCTATCTGTGTGGTTGCCCTGACTGTCTTCCAATTGTGTACTATTTGATTTTACTTAGAATAAACTTTGTTCATACATACTAGTACTATTCAATGGTACTAACGTCCCTTTTGCCGGGGGCGCTACATCTGTTATATGGATGTAGGTGGNATGGGTTATATGTATGTATATTTTGGGCGGTAGTTGTACTCACTCGTAGTTGTGGATCGCATCGAAAAAGTTGTATGTATTATATATGTTTTTGGATTATCAAATGTTGAAAGTTAAAAGAGGAAAATGAACTTATGTTGTAAATCGTACTTTGTATCTAAATTGGCTAATTCTTATGGAACAATGTATATTATGAACATCGTGTAATGCGTTGGGTAGGAAAGGCAATCCAGGTGCGCTTGACTGGGTTCATCCGGTTAGGCGCCGGTCTCGTCCCTCGGTTTCGGGGCGTGACAGTTAAAATGTCTATTTTACTACTATTTAAATATTTCAGTACTATTTTTATTCGAAGTTAAAGTTTAGAACTTTGAAGAATTATTTGAGAATTGGTTATAGCTGAGTTATTTTATTTTGTTGCATCACTTATTTATCTATTTGTTTAGATTCCTTTCGGGCTTTATTATTTATTGTTGTTATCGATTATATTGGTAAAGCCCCCGACTTAGCCTCGTCACTACTTCGCCGAGGTTAGGCTCGGCACTTACTCAGTACATGGGGTCGGTTGTACTAATACTACACTTTGTACTCTTTTGCACAGATCCAAGTACTAGTTAGAAGTAGAGCATTCCAGGACGACCACCCGATTCCTTTGGAGACACGAGGCACATCTGCCGGCGTTCACAGATTTCGAGAGTCTTCTCCTATTTCCACATACACTGTTTATATTATTCAGAACAGTTACACTATTTATTTTAGCCATTGTGAACGCCCAATTTTTGCCCCGCATGGAAATTACTTCTAAAAATAATCAAAAAATAACTTTATTGAATTTTAGGAACTTTTCTTTATTTAGTTGCATTTCATGCATGTTTAATATTTTAAAATCATAGAAAAATCATAAAAATTGTCACATTTTTTATTTCATGTAATCTTAGGTTTAATTTGTATTTTTAGGAATTAATTACCCTTTAATTGATAGATTAATATATAAAAGTCATAAAAAAATATACATTAGCTTAATCAATTAGTTATTTAATTAGTTAAAATGTTAGATAGGTCGTTTTGATAAACGAAATTTAATAAGTAGTAAGATGACTATTTTTGAAGGATAAAATTTGCCCTGGTTTCTAATTGGCCTAATTTCAGGGCCCAAAATCCCAGGCCCAACGAAATTCCCCACATTACAACCCTAATCCCCTCCCCTATATAATTAAGACCTAATTCCTAAATCAAGACACCTTGAAAGATCCCCCTCCCTGACCAAAAAGTAACGGCAGACCCCCACACCCCCCAAAAGGGCTCCTCTGAATCTGAAAAAAGAAAGAAACAACAGGGACTTCTTCTTCATTTTGGAAGAATCGGCGACAACCCTCTAACCTCATCGCCCAACCACCAAAAGATAGCCATCCACCCCCCGCCCCTCACCGGAATCCGGCGAGTAGCAGCCGCCGGTGCTACTGCTCCCTTTCTCTTCACTTCGTTTCTCTCTCTCCTACATAATAATCACTGCCGACCCTAAGAAGAACAGCTACGTACCACCACATCTCAGCCGCATCTTCTGCTGTCCGCCATCTCCATACAAGAAATAAATCAAACCACCCCTCGAATTTCTATTTCTTGTTCGATACAGGCCAAGAGTAGTTGACTGAGTCGGAGAATCAGAGGTTTCGTTCTAGGTTGCATTCGAGGTTCCCCGACAAAGCTCCGATAGAGCACTAGTTCGAGGTCTATGTTCAATTTTCCGGTCCAAATCAGTTTGTTGTTTTCCTGTTTCGCTTTCGAGCAACTATTTGAGTCTACTGTACAACTCAATTCAGAGATCTGTTATTGATCTGATTTACAAAGGAATTTTAGGTTTACCTTGAGGTCCATTCTTTCTTCTCCTTTGTTTGTTTGATAACACTATCTGCTGATATCTATTTGTTGTCATGTTATTGAGTGCTCAATGTGATGAACATGTTTGAATCTTTTTTCTTAGTTGAATACAATAGAGTATAAAATTTTCTATTATTGGAGTTACTTTGAAGGCTAATTAATGATGAATCCTATAAGTGCTAATGTAGACTCGATAATTCTCGTTTTGTCTAAATTTCCTGGGCCAGAGTCCCTGTTTGGGTTGTTGTTCATGTATTATCTCCATATCCCCAAACTTATTTCTATTTTTGTCTCTTTGTGCCATAATAAATTTGTTACAAGTATCAGTGTGTACATACATTTGGACACACAGTTGTAAATAGTAAATCTTTTGTGAGAATTCGTAAATGTTTTTTTTTTCTATTACTTAGTGATAAAATCGATCTCGTAGCAATCCGTCATACGAAATCCTACACCTTGTCCACAACCACTTCGTCCATAAGTCATGGCCTCACAATAATCTCAAAGTTTAGGAAGATTAATGAACACCACTAGAGTGTTTTAGGTATGCTTTTAATTAATTTATGGTAATTATGTACACGTTCACGTGGCATAATTATGATTCCTAAAATAGACCAAGGTATACGTTCGCGTAAATTTGAATAAAAATAACTTTTCTAGTAACAAATACTTTTCTTAAAGTGGTGTACACGTTTACGTGACACAAATAAATTTCAAATGAACACTCATAGAGATGCCTTTAGGAGCGGATTTCTGAAATTATTATCGGAATTACGTACATGCTCGTGTGACGTGATTTCGATTTCTTATACAGAACAAAAACACGCGCTTGCGCAACTTTAGTTACTTCTTTAACGAAATCAAGTGTCATGAATTATGTACACGTCGACGTGACATGATTTTGGACACGTCTATTTTTTACGGGTTTACGCATACGTAACCCGTCTTAAGATAACTCTTTAAAAAAATTGAATAATAAAAGCGGTAAGATATAAAATGCACATAGGTATAAAAATCAGTAATTAAACAATTTAGGCCAGGTTTAATCATTAAGCGACCGTGCTAGAACCACGGAACTCGGGAATGCCTAACGCCTTCTCCCAGGTTAGCAGAATTCCTTACCCGGATTTCTGGTTCGCAGACAATTTAAACAGAGTCTAAATTCCTCGATTTGGGATTTTTAATAAATAAATGGTGTCCCGAAACACCGTAAAACAAATCCGGGTGGTGACTCTGAAACTAATAAAATAAATCCCAAAAATCGAATAATGTCACTGAAAGTGGAAAAACTCCCTTATTACCCTTACCGGGTGAAAAAGGAGGTGTGACAGCTCTGACGACTCTGCTGGGGATCCGAACCCAGAATCTCTGGTTCAGGGTTCAAAAATTCGAGCTTTTATGTGATTTTACTTGGCTTTCTCAAATTGTGATATTACTGTGTTTTGTGCGCTCAAATGTGCTAAATGTTATTTATTTACCGCTTTGATATTTATTTGAACTGTATTTAAACTGTCTCCTTACGCCTCCCTTCTGAGTCTTCTAAAAATTGGTGCACACGTTCGTGTGGCCCGCCTTTCTGTTAGATGTCATACCAAGTAAGAAATACGGGGATGGACTAGCCACTAGGACGGATAGCCTTTCGTGCTACTGGCACGTCACTCCCACCCCGACTCGAGTTGTCCGCTCGGGTAGCCAAGGTCTAGAACAAAACCCCGGGTTTAACCCTAGAATGACATAACCTCATGCCGGATCCCTAGTAGGAACGATTATCTGCATCATGTGTATTTTGACTTAGGGGACTCAACATAGGGGTTGGGTCCGTCTAGGACATGTATACCCGAAACAAAAAGATCATCCTGATGTATCCTACTTGATATATGTGCATTATTTGTCTCGGTTTGTTGTTGGACGGCTAAAGAAAGAAAGAAAAATAATAGAAAAAACCAAGAGTGAGGGATGATAGAAATTTATCAGTTTTGAAAAATCTGATATTTGAAAATACCTCGGAACTCTGTCAAAATTTTCCGGAAAAAAAAAAGAAGGATTGAAAATGAGGAAAAGAGTTTCAAGATAGTTGCAAATGAGCCAAAATGAGAAGAAAATTTCAAAATAAGTCAAAATCATTTAGTTATGTCAAAATTGGCTGAACTACGCAGGTCTGATTCTCACCGGATGTGAGATACGTAGGCAAACCTCATCGGTCTCGACCCCATTTTTAAAAAAAAAACTTCAAAAAATATTTTCCTTTAATTTCTTCTTTAGGAGTATTTTTCTTAGGAAATTCCAAACAAATGAAAGTTTTAGAACCCAAAAAAAATTTCATAAAAAAAAAGACAAATCAAAATACCAAAAAATATTTTCTACCTTTTTCCCAATTTTCAAAAAATTCAAAATTATTTTCCTTTAAATCCCTTCTCAGAAAATTCCAAACAAATAAGAAAAAAAAATCAAAAAACGAAAATCCAAAATCCAAAATATTTTCTTTCTTTAAGAAGTCTTTATCTAAAAAATCTCAAAAAAAAAATCATCAATCAAAAATCAAAATTCAAAATACTTTTTTCTTTATCTTGAAGTGTTTTTCCCAATAATCCAGAAACAAATAGTAATCAAAAATCCAAAAAAAGATATTCTCTTTCTTCCATAGAAGTGTTTCTTCCAAAAATTCTAAAAAAATCAAAAACAAAATCCAAAAATATTTCCTTTTTCTTTTGAAGTTTTTCTTTCAAAAACAAAAATAAATAAAAAACGAAATTTCAAGAAAAAAAAATTAATTCCAAAATATTTTCTTGCTTCTTTAGAAGTCTTCATTTCAAAATTTTCAAAGAAAAAATCAAATCAGAATCCAAAATAAAAATATTTTTCCTTCTTTTAGAAGTTTTTCTTTCAAACATTTGAATCAAAACATAAAAAAAAAAAAAGAGCCAAAAAATATATTCATTCTTCTTTTAAAAGCCTTTCTTTCAAAAATTCAAAAAAAAAAAATGAACGAAAAAAAGAGTTAGCTTTATCTACTCCATTCTCAATCTTCCCGAACTACGCAAGATCTGATTCATGCGGCGTCATGATACGTAGGCAATCCCCATCAGATTCGATCATAGCCATTGACAAATTGAGTGAAAAAATAAACAAGAAAACGGAAGGAGAGAAATAAAGTTGAGTGAAAAATAAAGAAAAGAGCGAAAAACAGCGAAAAGAAAGAGTGAAAAGAAAGTGAAAAAAAAGAGTGACAAAATAACTGAGAAAAATGAAGAGCGAAAATAACAAAAAGAGAAAGAAAAAGAAAATTGAGATACGCAAAAAAAAGAGGGAGAGATAAAAATAGAAAGAGACATTTAAAGGCCGGGATGAAACACGCAACCGTTCAAATACATGGTAGAAACATTTAACTGTTAGGTGCATTGCATCCCCAATATGCGATTTCCTATATGTTATGTGTCTCAAACTAACCAGGTTGTTGTATGTGCAAATAAGACAGAATATATTTCGGTGGTTGGTTTTGTTGGTAGTCCATCCTCCCATCCTTCACAAGATCCAAAGGTAAAAATGGCCTCCACAAGCAATCTTCCAATCATCGATCCTGAGGATAGCCTGGCATCGGCTATTCCACAGCTGGAATCAACAACTGCTGAAGAAAATAGAATGTTGCGTCGCTTCATGTTGGAAATGTGGGACGCCTGGTCTAAACGGCAGGGAACCGCCAAGTGTAATTCCTGGTTTTCCTGAGCTGATTTCCGGTTCAGATGGGCTTGCCAACACCCTCGTGCTCAGCCAACTCTTCCCATGTGGGCGCCCTCTAATGCCGCCTAATGGCCCCGAAATGTCTTCTGTGGACCACCCCCAGGCGTCGGATTCAAGGGCACAACCAGCAATGTTCGTTGCACCACCAGTCTCCACTACGGCACATCCAACAGTGCCCAAGCCAAACTCTTATCCTCAGTACCCGCAATATGAGTCTCCCATGGGTCAGGAAAGAACAATGAGAAACCCCGAGCAGGAAGAAATGGCTCGGAAGATGAGAAGCTTAGAGCAAAGCTTAAATAACATACAAGGTTTGAGTGGTCAGAAGAGTCTCTCCTACTCCGATTTGTGCATGTTTCGACATGTTCAACTGCTGGTTGGTTTCAAAACGCCAAAGTTTGGAAAATATGACGGGCACGGAGACCCGATAGCTCACTTGAAACGATATTGTAACCAACTAAGGGATGTTGATGAAAAAGAGGAGTTGCCAATGGCCTACTTCGAAAAAGCCTCATCGGAATCACTGCTGAATGATATATGGATCAAGAAATATCCCATTGGCATATGTGGGATGATTTGGCCCGAGACTTTGTCCGCCAGTTCCAGTATAATGTGGACATCGCACCTGACAGGAACTCTTTGTCAAATTTGAAAAAGAAAACTGCGGAAAGATTCCACGAATATGCTGCCAAATGGCGCGAGCAAGCCGCCTGGGTAAAGCCTCCAATGGACGAAGAAGAAATGGTTACAGTCTTCCTACAGGCCCAAGAGGCGGACTACTTCCAGAACATGATGTCTGCTATGGGTAGACTGTTCGCTGAAGTTATCAAAATTGGGGAGATGGTCGAAAATGGTTTGAAAACGGGCCGAATCTTGAGTCAATCTTCTTTTAAGGCCACATCACAGGCCGTTCAGAATGGTTAAGAGGGTTTGATGAACAGAAACGGGAGAGAAGAGGGAGCCATGATGGCTTCAGGCCCTAGGAATTCTCGACGACCTCGGGAATATCCAGGCCCATTTCCCAGAGCTTCACAACACTATTATCCTCATCAGGAAGCAGTCTAAGCTATGTTCCCTCTCCCCTATGCAGTAATGAACGCTCAATCGCATCCCCGACCACAACATTATACCCAAAAACGAGCTTCACTTCCCAGAAATGTCCATCCTTACCAAGCTCCATATAATCCCTAATCAAATGTTTCCCAATACAATCCTCGCCCAAGAGAGCCTTTCAAAAAGAATCAGTTCACCCCTATTGGTGAATCATACTTTAGCTTGTTCCAAAAGTTGGTCAGGATAGGTCTGTTGCAGCCAGTGGACCCAAACTGGCCGAACCTCGAGTCCCCCTCGCACCGAGCGAATGCTAGATGGGAATACCACTCAGGAGCAGTGGGGCATGACTCTTATGATTGTTGGACTCTTAAAAGAGCAGTGGAAGATCTCATCGAGGTCCAGGCAATAGTGCTTAGGGATGAAGATGACCCTAATATGATGAACAATCTCCTGCCTGCTCACACTAAGCCAGTAGTCGAAATGATTTGTGAAGATGAAGAATTTGATCCGGCACTAAAGGCCATTGCAGCCATTGCCGAGACAGAAGAAAAGCTAAAAACGGTCGCTAAGCCTGAAAGTTCCCCCCATCAGATGGGAGTCTCGGTAGCAAGTCTTGCCATCCTTTCTGCGTCCGGATTATCTCAGGGTGTGATCCGGATGTTTTACTTTATTGTCTTACTTTCCGATGTAAACCCTTCTATCTTTAAACTTCAAAAAAAAAATGGAATTAATATTTCATTTTTCAAGAATGTCTCTTAATCTTGTCTCTTTTATTACTCTATTTTTAGTTCTGTTAAATGCAGATTTCAATAACATGACATGCTTGCGGACTTCATGTCCAGATCCTAAAATGTTGTCAGACCTCGAAATAATGAATCAAGAATTAGAATGCAAATGAAGTTGGGTTAAGGAAATAAAACCATGAATCGGAACAGCCAAAGGAAAATTGGTTCATATTGGAAAGGTCCATCATTACTACAAGAATACTTCCAAAAGAGTGCGTTTGTACTTGGGATACATTAAAGAAAATGTCCTTGAAACAACTGTCAACGCAGGTGCAGTCAAAAGATCCTAAAAACTTGCCAGACTTCGAAATAATGAATCAAGAATCAGAATGCAAATGAAGTTAGGTCAAGGAAATAAAACAATGAATCGGAACTGCCAAAGGAAAATGCATTGCAGCCAGAGTACTGCCGAAAGAGTGCGTTGTACTTGGGGCTCAAAGAAAAATGTCCCTGAAATAACTATCAACGCAGGTGTAGTCAAAAGATACTATGTTATATCCTCCATATATTTTCAAATGTTCTCCGGTTGGGATGACGAAGGCTTTCATTCTCACTACCCAAACACTATTAACCCTTTTTGCAAACCCTTTGAGCTGGTTACTCTTCTTTGATTACCCTCTTTGGAACTCGAAAGTATTATTAAAAAAAAAGTTGAAAAAAAAAACGAAAAATAAATAAAATGAAAAAAAAAAAGAACAAGGAAAACAAAAGAAAGAGAAAACAAAACAAAATAGAGGAAAAACATGACAAAAATAAAAATAAAAAATGCTTCCCTGAACTACGTTTGACTTGATTCCGAAAGGATACGTAGGCAGCCTCTACCTGGGGTTCAGTCACACCAAAATAAAAATCCAAATTTCCCCAAAAGTGAAACTGGGGCAGAAGTTATAATGGTTCGGTGATGTTTTCGCCTGAAAGGTTCCAAAGTTGTAATTCAGTCCAAACTTTTTTACCCCAAATCCTATTCAAGCCCTTCCGATCAATCGGCAAAGATGTCCAAAATTGGAGGATGCAGATGTTTGAAGCTGATACAAGCAAATGAGAGAAATTAAAATGAGAGAGTCTCATCGGTGAAAACCCACACGGGCACCGTGAGGCGATGGTAAGAAGGGAAATGAGAGAGGTTAGTCGGTTAAAACCCGCAAAGGGCACCACTGATCGAAAAGAGGATAATTGGTCACTGACATGGAAACGGTCCGGGACAAGGTTTTTCAATCTCGAGGTAATAGTTGTGATGAAGTTCTGAGAGTCGGACGGTTTACACGGATCAGGCATCCAGTCCAAAAGGCATGTCATGTTCATTGATGTCTGCATGCAATCCAGATAAGTCCTTCTTTCCTTTCCCCGAAAGGGACACCTCTTGTTTAAATTCATTGTCCATACTGTCATTTATTTTTTCTTTTGAATCCTTCTCGATCTAACTCTGTTCCTAAACTAAGGCAAAGAAAGGATGGCAAGACTGATTTACAAGGCTCTCATTTGACACGGGCCAACATGCAAAGGTTGTCGAGCCTCAATCAGGGGCATCGAGTCAATCCCGACTGGCCGCAATGGCTGATGCTTTAAAGGAAAAACCCTTGAAAGGAAAAAACCAAATCAAAATGCTTATAAAGGCAATTGAAGTGAAAGGATGGGTCCCACGTGGCTAACTCTCTTGGCAAAGGTCAGAAAGCCAAAAATGCTCTAGATGCTTTAAAAGTTAAACTTGGAGGAAAATCGGAAGTGAAAGGCCGATGGAGGCAAAATAAAGTTGGAAAAGGTTAAGTCCCACGCGACTAACCGGTGCAACAGAATTTGAGGGGGCCAAAACTTCCCTGATACTTTGGAAATCCAAAATAAAAGCAAGTAAAAGGCCTACAAAGGCAAAATAAAGTCAAATGTTGGGTCCCACGTGACCGATAGCAATGGTAAAAGCTGGAAAACCGGTGTCACCGAGGTCAGAAATGAAACCCAATTCCCAGCAAGCAAGTGAATATTTGAGATCTTCGTCACAAGAATTGAGATCAAGCGGTCGAAAATCAAGGCCGCAAAACCAATCACCGTTTCAACTAACAAATTGTTTTTTGATTGAAGGAAACAGGTGTAAACAACCTTGCAAAGGCAAGCGTAACCTTTTGGTTAGAAGAGCTAGAAGCAGCTCTGCAGCAATAACTCCAAAAGGGAAGTTTCTCCAAAAATCCTTTCCCATATTTACTCAAAATGAAAAGAAAAGAAGAACAATAAGGTTGAAATCAACCCAAACTTGAAGTGGTATAGGGTCTCCAAACCCTAGCTACACCTTTTCCGACGCAGGGTATACACTCATGTAGTCGATGCCAATCAAGGGTATACATTCCCTGGTTGATGATTTCTTTTCCCGACGTAGGGTATACACTCCCGTAGTCGATGCCAATCAAGGGTATACATTCCCTGGTTGATGATTTCTTTTCCCGACGTAGGGTATACACTCTCGTAGTGGGTGCCAATCAAGGGTATACATTCCCTGGTTGACGATTTCTTTTCCCGACGCAGGGTATACACTCCCGTAGTCGACGCCAATCAAGGGTATACATTCCCTGGTTGATGATTTCTTTTCCCGACGTAGGGCATACACTCCTGTAGTCGATGCCAATCAAGGGTATACATTCCCTGGTTGATGATTTCTTTTCCTAACGCAGGGTATACACTCCCGTAGTCGATGCCAATCAAGGGTATACATTCCCTGGTTGATGATTTCTTTTCCTAACGCAGGGTATACACTCCCGTAGTCGATGCCAATCAAGGGTATACATTCCCTGGTTGATGATTTCTTTTCCCGATGCAGGGTATACACTCCCATAGTCGATGCCGATCAAGGGTATCCATTCCCTAGTTGATGATTTCTTTTCTGATCAAGGGTATACATTCCCTGGTTGATGATTTCTTTTCCCGACACAAGGCACACGCTCCCTAGTTGATGCCGATCAAGGGTATACATTCCCTGGTTGATGTTTTCTTTTCCTGACGCAGGGTATACACTCCCATAGTCGATGCCAAATCAAGGGTATACATTCCCTGGTTGATGATTTCTTTTCCAATCAAGGGTATACATTATCTGATTGATTTCTTTTCCCGACACAGAGTACACTCCCGTAGTCGATGACAATCAAGGGTATACATTCCCTGGTTGATTGCTTTTCTCGACATGGGGGCACACGCTCCCTAGTCGATGTCCACCAAGGGTATACATTCCCTGGTTGATGATTTCTTTTTCCGACGTAGGGTATACACTCCCGTAGTTGATGCCAATCAAGGGTATACATTCCCTGGTTGATGTTTTCTTTTCCTGACGCAGGGCACACGCTCCCTAGTCGATGCCGATCAAGGGTATACATATCCTGGTTGATGTTTTCTTTTCCCGACGCAGGGTATACACTCCCATAGTCGATGCCGATCAAGGGTATACATTCCCTGGTTGATGATTTCTTTTCCAATCAAGGGTATACATTCCCTGATTGATTTCTTTTCCCGACATGGGGGTACACGCTCCCTAGTCGATGCCAATTAAGGGTATACATTTCCTGATTGATGATTTCTTTCCAATTAAGGGTATACATTCCCTGATTGATTTCTTTTCCCAACATGGGAGTATACACTCCCTAGTTGATGATTTTTCCAACATAGGGTATACAATACCTAGTTGATTTTATTTTCCAACATATGATATTCCATTCCTTAGTTGATGCCAACATAGGGTCTCCACTCCCTAGTTGATGCCAACATAACGTGATGCCGACATAACGCGATGCCAACATAGGATATTCCATTCCTTAGTTGATGCCAACATAGGGTCTCCACTCCCTAGTTGATGCCATCATAACCTGATGCCGACATAACTCGATGCCAACATAGGATATTTCATTCCTTAGCTGATGCCAACATAGGGTCTCCATTCCCTAGTTGATGCCAGCATAACCTGATGTTGACATAACTCGATGCCGACATAACTCGATGCC
The DNA here is from genome assembly GCA_005239495.1 of Nicotiana undulata. Lineage (NCBI taxonomy): Eukaryota > Viridiplantae > Streptophyta > Magnoliopsida > Solanales > Solanaceae > Nicotiana > Nicotiana undulata. The sequence continues at coordinate 23,200 of ML248004.1, forward strand.
AACATAGGATATTACATTCCTTAGTTGATGCCAACATAGGGTCTCCACTCCCTAGTTGATGCCGGCATAACCCGATGATTCTTCCAACATAGGGTCCCACTCCCTAGCAGACACCGGCATAACCTGGTGATCTTTCTGACAACAGCATAACCTGTTGATCGTTTCCTGACACTGGCATAACCCAGTGATCTCCTTTTCCCGGTAACAACATAACCTGTTGACCTTTCTAGACACCGACATAACCTGGTGATCCTTCCTGACAACAGCATAACCTGTTGAACATTTCCTGACACTGGCATCACCCAGTGATCTCCTTTTTCCGGCAACAGCATAACCTGTTGACCTTTCTAGACACCGACATAACCTGGTGATCCTTCCTGACAACAGCATAACCTGTTGAACATTTCCTGACACTGGCATCACCCAGTGATCTCCTTTTTCCGGCAACAGCATAACCTGTTGACCTTTCTAGACACCGACATAACCTGGTGATCCTTCCTGACAACAGCATAACATATTGATCATTTTCTGACATTAACATAACCCCGTGATCTCTTTTTTTAGGCAACAACATAACCTGTTGACCTTTCCAGACACTGGCATAACCTGGTGATCTTTTTCGGACAACAACATAACCTGTTAATCACTTCCTAACACTGGCATAACCTAGTGATCTCTTTTCTCCAGGCAACAGCATAACCTGTTGACCTTTCCAGACACCGGCATAACCTAGTGATATTTTCAGACAACAACATAACCTGTTGATCATTCCTTGACACTGGCATAACCCAGTAATCTCTTTACCCCCAGACAACAGCATAACCCGTTGATCCTCCCCAGACACCAGCATAACCTGGTGATCTTTTCTCGACGACAGCATAACCTATCGATCTCTTCCAACATAGGGTATCCAACCCCTAGTTGATTTTACCTTTGGGCATAATGTATCCCCTCCCTAGTCTACAATAACTCCGGGTGCACTGCTCTTGGTTTTTGACCGCTTTCAATAATAAAGTAGTATAGATTTCCTTACAATAACTCACGAAATTTTCCTAGTGAAAACTGGGCAGAAAATTTCGTTCGTTTGCTTTTTGATTTTGTGCAGATTGCATTTTTAGGACAATGGATTCGAGACGACCAAAAGAAGACGTCTCAATTAAGAATAAAAGAAAAGAAGAAAAAGAAAAGTGTTGAACCCCAAAGTGCAGAAGCGGGAAAGACGTGGACTATTCATAACGAGATTGAAGTCATCCGTTCTGTATATCCTGCCTTGATCCGAAAAGCCGAAGAAGATTTAACCAACACCTACAACAAACAAGCATCAAGATTCAGATCGGAGTCTGTATAAAGAAGCAGCCAAGACTCAAGATCAAGCTTCAGAAGACCCGTAGATAGGAATCTTGTAACTCGTAGCTGATAGGCTTAGTTAGTCTTTTTTATTTGGATTTTGATGTAATAACGGAACCATGAACCGGAGCCTCGGACGGAACCTCGCTCGACTCTCGAACTCATCACTCCATCACTCCAAAACTTCCAGAGCTACACTGACTTGATTCCTTTATAGCCAAGGATATGTAGGCAACCTCTGAAGCAAGGTTCGGTCAAAACTTTTTCAAAATGCTTCCAAATGGAGTACCAAACAGGCAAAAATTACTCGTGGTTGCTCACTTTATCTTTGCCCGAAAACTCTTCATGTTCTCGAGCAAAGAGGGGCAGCTGTGAACACCCAATTTTTACCCCGAATGGAAATTACTCCTAAAAATAATAAAAAATAACTTTATTGAATTTTAGGAACTTTTCTTTATTTAGTTGCATTTCATGCATGTTTAATATTTTAAAATCATAGAAAAATCATAAAAATTGTCACATTTTTTATTTTATGTAATCTTAAGTTTAATTTGTATTTTTAGGAATTAATTACCCTTTAATTGATGGATTAATATATAAAAGTCACAAAAAATATACATTAGCTTAATCAATTAGTTTATTTAATTAGTTAAAATGTTAATTAGGTCGTTTTGATAAACGAAATTTAATTAGTAGTAAGATGACTATTTTTGAAGGATAAAATTTGCCCTTGTTTCAAATTGGCCTAATTTCAGGGCCCAAAATCCCAGACCCAACCAAATTCCCCACATTATAACGCTAATCCCCTCCCCTATATAATTAAGACCTAATTCCTAAATCAAGACACCTTGAAAGATCCCCCTCCCTGACCAAAAAGTAACGGCAGACCCCTCACCCCCCAAAAGGGCTCCTCTGATTCTGAAAAAAGAAAGAAACCACAGGGACTTCTTCTTCTTCATTTTGGAAGAATCAGCGACACCTCTCTAACCTCGTCGCCCAACCACCAAAAGATAGCCGTCCACCCCCCGCCCCTCACCGGAATCCGGCGAGTAGCAGCCGCCGGTGCTGCTGCTCCCTTTCTCTTCACTTCGTTTCTCTCTCTCCTATATAACAATTGTTGCCGACCCTAAGAAGAACAGTTGTGTACCACCGCATCTCAGCCGCTTCTTATGCTGTCCGCCATCTCCATACAGGAAAACAATCAAACCACCCCTCAAATCTCTATTTCTTGTTCGAAACAGGCCAAGAGTAGTCGACTGAGTTGGAGAATCAGAGGTTTCGTTCTAGGTTGCATTCGAGGTTCCCCGATAAAGCTCCGATCGGAGCACTGGTTCGAGGTCTATGTTCAATTTTCCGGTCCAAATCTGTTTGTTTGTTTTCCTGTTTCGCTTTCGAGCAACTATTTGAGTCTCATGTACAACTCAATTTAGAGATATGTTATTGATATGATTTTCAAAGGAATTTTGGGTTTACCTTGAGGTCCATTCTTTCTTCTCCTTTGTTTGTTTGATAATACTATCTGCTGATAGCTATTTATTGTCATGTCTTTGAGTGCTCAATGTGATGAACCACTACAAAAAAAAAACAGCAATTAGCGACGGATTTTAGCGACAAATTGTGTTCTGTCACTGATTAACGGCGGATTGGCTACGGAATAATAGTTTCGTTGCAAAATAAGCCAAAAAATAGTTAGTATCTAATATAGCGACAGAATAGCGACGGAATCGAAAATTTGTTGCTAATTATTGGCGCTAAATATTGGCGCCCTCAATTTACCTACGAATTTAGCGACAAAAGGTAAGCGACAAAATTTATTTTACTACAGCGACGGATTAGCAACGGAAAATCTGTCGCTAGACTTAATTTCTTTATCAAAATATTATAAAATTCCTTGCTACGAAAACTTCCGTCGTTAATATATTTTTTAATGAAAAATGATGTTATTTGTAGCGATAGAACTTTATCCCTAGCTAATCCGTCGCTGAAGACCACTTAAGTATTTTCCCTAGGGCACAAATGTGGCAAAACATCCAGTCTCTTCTAAAACAATAAAAGACACGCGAGAGAGCAAAATCAGGCGGCTGAGAGCAAAATCAGTAGAAGACACACGATAAGGGTTTTCAAGAAAAAGAGCAAAACTCAGTAGCCAACGTGAATCTAAGGTTTGTAGATGGTTTTGTTTTTTCTTCTGTTTCTTATGCTTAGTACTAATTTTGGGTACCAAAAAGATAAGCCGCCGATTTATATATTATCAAGTATGTTTGCCTAAGATATGTTTGTTTAATATATGAAACTAACAGATTTCTCTGTGTGTATCTGTTTCTCTATGTGTATGTGTTTGTCCAATTTGCAGCAGATGTGTATGTGTTTCTCTATGCGTACGTTTTTCTCCAAAAATTTATTCGTTATATCTTTTTTATATTTATTTTTCTTTTGCTCACCATTTCTCTGCCAGTGAGGTTGTAAGGGCAAATATTACTGTAATGAATTTTAATAGAACTAATCTTGAACTTAAAAAATGAACAAAACAAGTTAAACAGAACTAGCTAAAGGACAAATTTTGGATTTTCAAACAAAGTTAGAGTATAAGCACAAGTTGGAATTTACCTTCTTTGTTTTGTTAATTTCAGCTCCAGAACACAGTCATCTGAAAAATATTAGCTCTTCACAATTTCAAGCAATTTTCCACCAGAGTACAACAACTTTTGAAATAATATTATATAACTGAATAAATAAATTTCCATGCATCTTATTTTATATTTTTTCCAGACCTTTCTTTCTCTGTGTGTATGTGTTTCTCTATCTCTATCTAGAGCTCTATTTGACATCAAATTTTTTTATATTGATTGTTCATTAGTAACTTCAAATGGGTGTTTGAACAGATGAATTTTTGGGCTTTTTTGGTTCAGCTCAATAGGTGTCAGAAATAAATGCAAGAATAATCGCCGTGGCGGTAGGAGTGGCGTCTCCACCGGGACTCACACAGGCGGCTCTGTCTCCATTGGGGAGTATCGCAAGAGACTTGTAAGTATATCGCAACCTTAGCTTTATTGCAACTCTGAACTTAAAATTTTCTTCTTGTTGGTGTTAAGAATTGCTTATAGTAACCTTAGCTTTCATTCCTTGGCATTGCGATTAATTAGTGACAAAAAATTGGTGTGGTGGAGTCTGTATCTCGTCAGGCAGATGCTCGTGTTGTTTTACCTCACCAAAGCATACTAATACGAGAACTAAGAAACAACTCCTTCTTTTTTCTTATCCTTTGGGAAAGTTTCACATCCTTTTAATTATATAACATTACCTCTTCTTTAACTCCAAATTGCCAGCAGAAAAAGCAATGTCTGCAATATAATTATATGCCTTCTCTTATTTCATACCTGCAACTCGTCTTCTCCTACATGCAAAATAGTAGTTAAAGATTGAGAACTTTTCATTCACAATGACACAGTAAATATTTGATTTTTTATAGTTTTAAAGTAAAACTGGGAATGACCTTCTTACCTTCAGCCATCAATTTAACATGTGTCAAGCTTAAAATGAATGGAAGTAGTAAAAAAATGATTGTCTGTAGATTTCTATGGCAAAAGACACAAAGCTGAGTACATGCCATTGGACTTTAATTTCTTCTTCAGAAAGTGTAAAAAAGCAGAGAAGTTTGGTATCTTAAGACCATAAAGTGAGAATAACTTAAGAAGAGAAGAGAAAACAAATTCTTTTTAGTAGTACACAGATAGAAGTATGAAACATGGTATTAAAAAATAAAGAAAAGAAGTAGAGGAAAATCCCTGAAAAGAGAATGACCTAAAACCTCGTATTATCAGGCTTATTTAAATTTCAAGAATTGTTTTGTTTGCAAATAAATAGAAGTTTGATTAAGACTGAAGAAGTTGTACAAAAAAATGGAGGAGAAAGGGTAGAAACAATAATACAGTTAATAGAACAAATATGGATTTGAGCAGTCAAAAAATAAAAGGGCAGGTATAAGAGAAGCTGTTGTCCACAAAGGGACAAGTAAATTCACTGGTATAGCATACGGTCTTTCATTTTCTTTCATTCTCACTCACTTTGTCCCCCTATTTGTAATTATTATCTGCAACATAATAATATGGAAAGTAATTAGGTGCAAAATAGTTAAGATGAGTTGTCTGCTCTTATTTCATATTTTGGTGTAAGTAAGAATTCCTAGATGATGCTGAATCTTTGATTATAATTATAGAATCCTTGTTAGAAGAGCAAGGAGATCTTATTGCTTTATCGTTATATGAATTAGTTTATCTCAATACCAACAACCCATGTTTACTTTTAAAGGAACAAGCAACGGATTGATAAAGCGCTAACGCGCTCAAGCCTATAGCGTTAGCCTCGCGCATCCGTTTTCTTGCTTGCTTAATCTTAATATTATTATAATATTATATATATAAACGAAGAAGAAAATTATTTTTTTATCCAATTGTTCATTCCTGGGAAGAGAAAGAAGCAGATAAAGCAAGGGCCGCTACAATTGCTTTAGTGCTAGGTCCACATAATCATGTGCTGGTCTACTGCTTATCACGTAATAAAAAAAGGGGTGGTGTTCATTTTACTTCAGGAAAAAGATGACCTTCATTGTGTCAGTGTTATGAAACATGATCTGGTTGAGAGAACTAATATTCTTTACTTATCAAACTTCTCTCTTCAAAAGCATGAACAAAGCTTACTGTTTGAAATGACAACCAAGAAAAGAGAAGAAGGACAAATAGATTTTTCTGGAAAATAGAGTTGCAGTTGATTGTGCTAGACTGCCTTGTGTGGTTTTAGTATCTCTATGCAATTTTGAACATGAGTATTTGCACTATTTACCTTTTCTTTTCCATGGAAAATAAAGTGGCATTTGAAAGACAACATCTGAATAAAAGCATGTATCGTTACTTCTTATTTTTTCTTGCTTAGTTGTTGAATTGGAAATTGAGTGAAGTTTTAGCATACTTGGTCTATATTGATTTGCCTCCACAGATATGCATTTTTGTCCAGTCTTTTTACTTGCAAAAGTCTAGTCCTCAGCATCGCATACAAGAGTGTTTTGTGTAGTTGTCAACTACTTACTTTCAACCACCCCTTGCACTTGTTTTGCCCCTGTATTGGAAGCCTTAACACCTGAAGGAAATACATCAAATACTGTCACAGCATTTTGAGCTATTGATGATGATTTCAGTCCTGAACTGTTGATGATGGTTTCAGTCCTGAGTTGTTGATGATGGTTTCAGCCCTGTATTGGTAGCCTTAACCCCTTGTATTGTATTTATAAATGTAATTGTTTTCGACTGAAATTGGTGACACTAAAATAGAATTAATAGCTTATTGAATCCAACAAAACTGAATCTCTGTCAGCACAACATCTATATGTTATCCCTTACAACATGTAGATACTTATGTCTTAGAGGTAAGCTGATCTCGTTTAACCTTTGAAAATTAGGAGATTTTAGATTTCTTCTTCTAATTTGATCTTTTTTTAACCAAATTGAAGGAAAACGTTTCAACTATTTGTGTGCGCTAATAATTGTAGCTGGATGAATAATGGTTGGCTCCAGGTTGAGAGTTTGGTCTTAGAACATAGGAACTTTGACGGGAAAATCTATACAATTAGCGAAGATTCTTCATAAGAGGAAGATCAATATAGTTTGTCTCTAGGAGACTAGATGGGTGTGAGATAAGGCGTGAGATGTAGACGGGTTTAAGCTTTGGTACTCTGGACATATGGGGCAAGAACGAGGTAGGTATTTTGGTTGATAGGGATACTCGGGAGCTAGTGATGGAGGTTAGGAAGGTGAACAACAGGCTGATGGGCGTTAAGCTAGTTGTTGGAGTTTTTACTTTAAACATGAGTAGTGCGTACGCACCTCAAGTGGGCTTGGACGAGGAGGTTAAAAGGCGTTTTTGGGAAGATTTGGATGAGGTTGTGCGTCCTTTTCATAGGAGGAGATTTTAATGGACACATTGGGGCGTCGTTTGGGGGCTACGATGACGCGCATGGCGGCTTCAGTTTCGGAGTTAGAAACAGAGGTGGTGGTTCACTGTTGGATTTTACTAAGGCTTTTGATTTAGTGATAGCTAACTCTAGTTTTCCGAAAAAGGAGGAGCACCTAGTCATCTTTCAGAGTTCGGTGGCCAGGACCTAGATTGATTACCTACTCTTCAGGAAGTCTGATAAAGGTCTGTGCGCGGACTACAAGGTCATCCCGAGTGACAACCTTACGATTCAACATGGGCTTCTGGTTATGGACATAGAGATCATAAGGAAGCATAAGAAGAGGGTTGTGTTTGGTCTAGCTAGGATCAAGTGGGGAACTTTGACTAAAGACAGATCGCAAGAGTTGGGGCATAGGTTAATAGATATGGGAGCATGACGGAGTAGTGGGGACGCGAGTGGTATATGGACTGCGACTACGAATTGCATTAGGGAGGCTGTTAGAGAGGTATTAGGGTCCTTGAAGGGATCCTCTGGTGGCCGCATAGGGGATTGGTGGTGGAGTACTAAGGTTCAAGGCAAAGTAGTAGCCAAGAAAGCGGCATATCTGAAGCTTCTAGAGAGCGTCACTACAACAAAAAAGGCTTTTAGCGATAATTATTTAGTGGCAATAAATTAGTTGTCGCAAATTTTATCCGTATATGCCAATATTAGCGGCAATTGAATATTTTCCGAGAATAAATATTCTTTACCGGCAATTAGAAACAAATGCCACTAAAGATTGCGTCTTTTACTAAAATTCTAACAAGTCCAAGAGCGGGACTTTATTTCACACTCCCTCGCAATTATTTTTCATATCTCTCCTTCATTTTTGTATTTCTTTTTTCATTTAGAACCTAGAGAAATGAAAATGGAAATCAACTGAAACCCTAACGTCCAAATTCATCTCTATTCCCGCTATCAATTACTCTAGTACTTCATCGACTTCATATTCTTTCTCTTTTGACTGCAACTCGATAAAGATTCATTATTTCTCCAATAAATTAACGAAGAACATCAAAATAGTTGAGGCTTTGTTTCTTCTACATAGATATTGTCCTTCTTCTTCTTCTTCTTCTTCATCGTTACTCATTAATGGGATAGGAGTCACTAGGCACACATTTTCCTTTGAAATTGAAAGAAGGTAAAAGTTGTTCCTCTGAGCTCAAGGTCCCTTCTAATCTCTTTGTTTTATACACTTAGATAAATTGCAAATGCCTGTTAGAGATTTTTTCAAATAATTATTTGTATCATGTGCTTTGTGAATAAATGTTAATTTTTGAGATATTTTATTTTATATTATTTTATTTTATAGTCATGTTCTTTTGGCTGTTGAATTCGTTGTCTCTGGAGAATAAATTTACTCTCAAAATAATGTTGATCTGAAATGAAAAGACAATTCTTGAGAAACTATAGCTAAATAAGCAGTAAGAAAGAAAGCTTCAAAATGTTAGTGGATTTAAAGAACTTTGGATATGTAGTTGCTTCAAATAGTCAGAAATATTTGATTGTTGCTAACTAAATATGCAGATAAAAGAAAGGAGATAAGACAAATAAATTATTTTTTTCTGATAAGTACCAAACAAATCAAATATGCAAACCAGGAAGTGTTGAAACCTTAAGTAATATCTACTCCAGCCATCTGAATCGGGCTACATATTTCAATGTGCTCTTTTGTTGAATTATCTATTAAAATTACTCTCTTCAAACAAGGGTTTATTAGGTAGTTTTATATGAATTCTTCATATTAGGGGATAAAACAGATAAAAACTAAAAAGGCGCCATGCTTTTACCTACAGCTTATCAAGAGATTAGTAGATGTATAAGCATTATATTTAATTTCTTATTACCCCTCTATAATATATTAATATTCTAGAAGTCTTGTATGCATAAATGTACTTTGTTCTAACTCTAGAACAGTGTAGCTCTCAGAAGAGATAACGACCGAAGATAGTGAGAATATTATTGTTGTGATCAGTGATATGCCATTATGTTTCCCTTCTTGCACAAATAGAACAGAAACTATTACAAGATACTAGGGAAGCTATTTGTAGTGCAGTGCAAAAGCTAAATACTAATCTTATTTTACTAGGTTTTCATGGAACTTGGAAACTTAAAAGATTATTTTCTATCCATAATACCGATGCTGCAGTTGGTGGATAAGTTTCTTCTACTGAGCGTTACTTAGTTAATCTTGAATGAGATTAGTTTTTATTGTAACTTAGGGCGTGTTTGGTATGAAGGAAAATATTTTCCAATTTTTCCATGTTTGGTTGACTTAAATTTTTTGGAAAACATTTTTCTCATCAATTCATTTTCCTCCAATTGGAGGAAAATGTTTTCCATATCAAGATAAGGGAAAACATTTTCCAAAACTCCTTCTCAACCTTCCCCACCCTATTTACCCTCACATCCGCCCCCCCCCCCCCCCCCCCCCCCCCCCNTTTACAGGTTCAAAATTTTACAAGTTCTAAAGATATGAGTTCGGAGATTTATGTGTTTCGAAGTTTACGGGTTTAGAAATTATAAAGTTTACGGGTTTGAAATTTCGCGGTTTAAAAGTTTATAAAATTTGTGGGTTCGGAAGGTTGTTGGTTCGAAAGTTTATGGCCTCGTGTTTATTGTATCAAAATTATTTACGAATACTCTTGAGAAAATATTTTCCTTGATTTGCGTACCAAACACCAGAAAGTGAATAAAATTACTATTTGTTTTCCAAGAAAACATTTTTCATTATACCAAACACACTCTTAGTCTTCTTCTCTTCAACATTCTTATGCCTACGTCATTAAGATGATGTTCGATGGAGAAAAATTAGTTTGTAATATCTAACTTGATATCGGCTCAGAGTTTGGTGGAGATTTTCTTAAGCTCACGTTGGAGGTAGGTTTGTATATTATAATATGCTTATGACACTTGTTTGTTCTACTTGTTGCTTAATGACTGATATATACAAGGTTCTCGAGGAAAATAGCGTCCATGAACGAGCTACATAAACACCGTGAATGCCATTTCAAAGTAAGTTTCCTTTTCATTTTTCATATTTGAATGTATGTTTCTTATTCCCATTCTGCAACTTGCTATCTTTGCAATTTCCATGATAGTTATGAAATTCTTGTTTTTAGTCATGTTGATAGTCCGTTAGAATAGCTCTTAAATCCTTGTTTTCAGTCATGTTGCTAGTATGTTAGGATAGCAATGTTAACCAATTCCCACATGTTCCAGATTAGTTTAAAATTTTAAATTCTTAATATGATTGGAGGGTTGATGTAATATGTTGGTGAATTTACACTTTAATATTGCCTTCTTTTTTATTCTATTATTCATCTTCGTCGTTCTTGAGTTCGATCAGTAGTGCTTGCGTAATTGAGTTTATCTGACATTCTCCTAGAGATGTGAATAAAATTTATGGGTAATTAATTTCAAATAACTATTTCTCCCACGATCATATATTCGTACATGTGTATTCTTTAGAGTCATTCCATATTGGATATTGTCATATCTTCGAGCTTCTTGGATTTATTTGCTCGGTTCATTGGTGTATGAACGAAATATATGAGAATGTATATTTTGATTCGTTACACCCCATATTTTCGTACGTGAGAGTACGTCGTAAGTCAATTGATGTAATCTTAGAAATGAGATCGTATTTGAAAGTACATAAAGTAATTTAATCATGTTAACTTGGAGGTTACAAATATTTAAGATCATGAACTGCAAGTACCAAGAGGGTTGGAAGACTTAGAAGCTAAAAGAATTGAAGTAAATAAGTTTCGTCGAAAGTCGAAAAGTTGGGAATGTTATAACATGTACTTATGGGGTGAGACTAGGGTTCTCAAGTTGATAAGGAGGTTATGTTGTGAGTTATTTTAGTCTTATGATAGTCTTATGTTATGTTTTGAAGTCACGCGAGTTGTGGAACAAACGTTGACAAAGATCATCACAAGTTACATTCATAAATATGCTAAAAATTAGATCAAATGTAGCTGAGCATTCTCCCAATATACTTGGAATTACGAGATGATATACCTACCAAATTAAATATCTACGAGTATAATTTCAAACGGATTAAACCGTTTATTGATACAACATTGGAGTAGAGAAATATTTGCATTTTGGCGAGACTATGGAGACTGGTAGGTGACAAGCAGGTGCATCACCTACTTGCCAAAAGAAGAGGCCTCAATTAAAAGCTCCTAAAGTCGGCCAAGAGGGGGATTTTAAAGGCTTATTAACTCATTTATTTCACTCATCTTTCTGACCATGAAAACCAGATAGAACCCCTGCAACTTCTGCCCAAAAATATCCCACACAAACCCTAGGTTATTTCGGATGTTACGATGTGATTCTAGTGCTGAAAACACCGGACAACTTGCTAGTTTCTCTTTCTCCTTATTGTTACTGCGTTGGGGGAATGATTTTTGATGAAGATAGACTAGGTTTCGTGGGTTATACTCATTTCAAGGTTAGGTTATTCTTCTCCTTCCATTATCTATGCTTGTACGAGTTGTAACTCGATCAAAACGACTAGACCTAACGAGTTAGAAAGAGCGGTATGCTGTTTGTTGTTGTATCATTGTTGGCTGGTTGTGAACTTATTTTTAAGTTGAATTCATAACTGGTTTAAAGGATAAGGGGCTTAATTAGATACTGTTGGTTGTGTTTCTCAATTTGAAAGAAAAGACAAATTGAAATGTGTTTTAGTAAACTGAAAAATCAGTTTTGAGTTGCTGAACTTATGAGACTATTTTGTGGGTTGTTTCGTGTTGCTGTTGGGTTATCTCTTTTGCTACCGTTTCTATGGATTTTGGGAGGAGAAAGGATGTATAGAAACACCACATAATGGAAGGGTGGTTGGCTGGTCGTTCGGCGTTATATTTTCGGGTTGTTTGACACTACTAAGATTATCGTTTTGTGTATGAACTGATTGGGTGTGTGAGTTGTTTTGTGGTGTGATGGATATAAGGTTGGAAAATGATGTTTACATGTTATTGTTGTGTTCTTGTTGTTGGTGCTATGTCAAATTCGGAGGAAGTAAAGATTATAGGGGAGATACTGCCCGTTTTATTATAAAATAAGTTTATCGTTCATTGTGTGATAGTTGTACCTTCCATATCTTGATGACAATATTGTTATCATTATTGTAGATTAAGGTAAAACGAGACGATTTTATTGGGGTTATTAGACAGATTGTGATAAGGTATGTAAAGGCTAAACCTATCCTTCATTTTGGCATGATATGTGTTTGATAACGAGACATAAAGAGAACATATTTTTGAATCTATGCACACTATCCCAACTTCATAAGTTACAGTATTCTCCCTTAACGGGACTTTATATTCGGTTAAGTATTAACTTATTATAGCCAAGAGAGCAGAGGTGTGTATATATATATATATATATATATATATATATAATTACAAATTTTCACTACCACCGAGCTATAATCGGTGTGCAGGACACTATTGGGCAACCTCTGATAAGATGGTAAGTTATATAGCGAGCCTTCTATGGTCGAGCGCCTATGAGCGAGCCTAGAATGACCAAGATACAGAGCCTATTATGGCCGAGCGCTTATGAGAGAGCCTACTACGGTAGAGCAGTTACACATACCGAGCCTTATAAGGCCGGAAAACTATTTTACTTACTATGTTGAGAGAGTTGAGTCAATATCAATATGTAAGCATATTTTCAGATTATCTTTGATTCTCAGTTACTTTTAGTTATTATATTATCAGTTCCATTTCAACTTTCAGTTATTCTTGCCTTACGTACTCGGTACATTATTTTGCACTGACGTCCCTTTTGCTGGGGACGTTGCATTTCATGCATACAGGTCTTGATAGACAGTTGGACAGACCCTCCCAGCCATTGAGTCAAACATCAGCTTAATTGGAAAGCTACACTTCCTCGGAGTTACCAGGTCTAGACCATGGAGTCCATTTTATATATACAAGTTTGATGGGTATGTCGAGGCCCTGTCCTGACCATGATACAGTTCAATCATCTCTAAAGGCTTGTAGAAGAGTCTAGTATATTTTGTATATCAATAGATTTTCATGGCGGCTTCGTCAGCCTGCACACTTATATTTATCATATTTTGGGTATGTTTATCTCTCATATGAGAGAGAAGTTATTTTCAGATGATTCAGAATATGGCCTCATCGGCCTAAGTTGAAGGTAACCCCTCCAGAGTTCACAATTATAGAGTGTTACGCTCGGGTTGAGTATGACAACGGGTGTCAGCCATGCCTCTTCAGGTTTGGGGCGTGACAAACTTGGTATCAGAGTAGTTCTATCCTAGGGAGTCTACAAGACGTGTCTAGTAGAGCCTTGTTTATAGATGTGTTATGCACCACATTATATAAATAGGAAGCTACAAGGAATTTATGAGTTTGCTTCCCTTCTTTCAAATCCAAATCGTGCTATAGAGCTGAGTTATAAGAGTTCGAGCCAAGACTTATGTTTGCTAATGATATGGCGATGCTTTCAATTAGAAAAATTATAGCTAGATAGCTGGCTAATAAAACAACATGTAAGGGCACTAGTAGAGAGAGAGTTCTTGGCGATGTGGCCCTATTACATCATGCATACCAAATGGTGCACTCTAGAATAGTACATCCAGATATGAATACTAGAACATTCAGTAATATCAGACGGCATATAGTGGAATCCTAGAAGGGATAAATATTTACCTTAGTATTACTCTCTCCCCTAGTAAAAAGAGATTATTAGACGATGCAAAGAGACAGTGAGATGGAGCAAGAGGAGATGAAAGTGAAAGAATGTTCCGTTGAAGTTTTCAGAAAAACGTAATAGACAGAGATATTAGTAGGAGAATAAGAAGAGAGTAAATGAAGAATTACGAGTAAGATGTGATAAAAGGGTGAAAATGGTAAATCATAATATGACAGGATGACAGAGTCTATAGCCAAGTAAAGGAAAGACAAGAGCTGGCAGACCTTGAGACTAAAAAAGAGTATATGCCATAAAGTCATATCCTTATTTTGAGAAATGGGTTGGTGACTCCAACATGATCGCAAGAAGGCTAAGTTAGATCCCCGGAGTAATAGAAATTAGTACGGGCTAGTAAACAAGAGAAAAAATTGAACATGAATATAGGGACAAAATGATTTGATAATAGCTGGCATCGTGAGAACTTCACAGATTGCATTTTGGCAATGATAAGCATAGTGACCTAAAGAAGAAATGATCCAGTAACAACGGTCTCACTAAAATATTGTGTGCACTCCATAAGGAAGTGGAACCTATCATGACTAAGTAATAGGAAGTATTCACGCAACATGTGGAAGAAAGACCAGGAAAAATAATTGCTTACGTTTAAAGAAAGTTGAGAAGGAATGAAAGGAATTATTCGATCAACGACCCAAAGTTAGTTACATTATGAACACATTTAAGATTTTGGTGTATTATCCATACAATATATACACATTCATACAATCGTAGAAGATTCTAGTATATGTTAAAAGAAAGAATTGAGTCTAGGTCATAGACAAAAGCTTGAATTGTTAGAAGATTATACCATGAATGTTCCATAGCGTCTATGAAAGGTTAAAGTAATAACTAATACCCTGAGTCGCAGATCAGAAGATAACTTAAGCCTAAATAAAGGTTGAGAGAGAAGAGGAAACTAAAGAGTTACATCAGTTAAGTAAATCAGGAGTATGATTATTAGACCCAGATAATTATAGAAATCGTGATTGAGAACATTGTAGAATCACTCTTAATATAAGAGGTATAAGAGAGATGGTAAAGCAGTCATATTATATAACGGCTCTACGATAAATCCAGTTAGAAGAGCACCAACCTCATAACAAGTCAGTATGAAGCTCCCGTCGGATTGTGTATGCACCAGAGGTGCAAGTATTATAGTAGAGATTCAAGTTGTGGATGTGAATCCTACATATGCGGAAGGGAGGTTATGAAAGAGAAAGAGATACAATGCGAGATTCAATGGTAAGCAAGGTAAAAATGAAGAAGGTACTGTTGATACCCAATTTTCACCTCATATTTTAGTGTGTGTATATATATACTTTCGATATAGTACATATGCATCATCATTTTGATTTATAAGCACACAAGTATTTTTCATAATTTTCAAAGGATTTAAATTAATTTCTTTATGCATTTTATTATATAAATATCCAATAATTACCCTCCAAATTATTTTTATAATGATTTTATCATCTAAACTTATCATTTATATCAATATGAGATTTTAAATATTTCCAGTGCATTTCTTATAATTACATTTGCCTTTTAGGGCTAAATTGCACATTTTGCAATAATAGCCCATATGCATGTATAATTACATTATTTATGCAGAAATAACTTTTTATATTTTATAATGTTAAATAATTGTTTTAATCATTTTCATGTACAAATGATATTTTTGTTATTTATCTATTATTTTTAAAAATTATAATTTGTTAAAATTGGGTATTTAAAAATCTGGCCTAATTTTAACCTATTTTTCAGACCTAAAACTACCACCCCCAGCCCAATTACCCCATACACTAGCCCAACTATCCAAACCCAAAATAAATCCCCTTTATTTTATAACCCAACCGGTAACTCATTTACACGACCCACCCAGCTCCCTCCTATCATCTTGGCCATTGTTCTCTTGTGATCAACGTCCCCTAACAAACTAACCCTTTTAATTACCTCCTTTCACCCAAAACCCTAACCCATTTGCTCCTTCACCCGCCGCCCTAGAACTCTCTGAGACTCCCCTTCTCTCTCTGTCAAACCCTAGCCGCCGTAATCCCTAATCCTCTCCGATTCCGGCTCAAGCATGGAATCAATCCATGATCTACTTACCTATTTGGTAATATTCCATCATTATACACATGTTTTTGGTATCACTTAGTTCTTGCCCTATTTTTGGCAAGAACTACCTCTCAAGAATGGGCCGATTCACTTTGATTCTATGAAGAACTGGACAACTTCCGTCTCTATACATGTTATGTTGAACGGTCCTTGTATATTTGGTCTAATTCAAGGCGTCAGTCTCAACTATGGTTTGAGATCTTCCCTTATTCTTTACTGATTTCTGATTGATACTGTTCCCTTTATTGTATTTGACTAATATTTTCCTTACTTCTGTTTAACCAACCGTGTTTCCCTTATTTTTACTTTATTTCTCCCTAAATCTAACTCTAATTGATCTTTGTATGATATTTTCCTTGTTCTCCGTTGTATCCCCTTATTTTAAGTGTTACTTTCATGATTATGTTCTCTCATTCTCTATTAATTTACTGAAGTCCCTTGTTTTATGTATTATTTGCCCTAAAAAAATTCATTATAATTGATTCTGTGTTTAATACTTACCGTGTTTTCTGTTTTATGTATGAACTATGCTACTATATAAACCCCTCTCATAAAACCCCTCAACAAGGGATTGGAACCTCTGAATCCTTATTGTATTCTCACTACTCCTCTCTTACTGCAAATATGGCTGTTGGAACAGCTTCAAAGGGGACAATACCGTCAAGAATTTCCGCGGAGACCATGGAATGACCACATAGCTTTTCACCATCCGAAAAATGACTTTTATCCTAGATAGGTTTGCACAACCAGGAAACGCTGTGGGTTGGGTACACTTCATTAGCAATTTGACTAATGGCAAGGTCCATTGGATGTTTGAGTGGTTCCCTAGTAGTGAATTCTTCATCAGGTCGAGAGATGTTCCTCATCTAGTGTTAATTGGATTAAGGGGTATTATCCTTATGCCCTTATCAGAGTCATGAGGCAAGCTGGGAGGAAACAAGTCATACCACGAGTCTCCAAGATGGTTCATTATAAAGAAGATTTCCAGGGCAATGCCATTCCATTCAAGTGCGAGGCACGACACATGTGGAATTTAAAGATCATTGTGGAAAAGGATACCATCGAGCCAGATCGGTATCATGACGTCCATGTGTATTTCTACCCATCATGGTTGGTCGATGACATAGCAGGAGAAGTCAAGCCAGGTATTGATTTGAGAAATAGGGTCGTAGACGATGATGCCGAGGCACAAGTGAAATACAAGAGGTTACGCAAAAGGAATTTTTAATCTGAGGCCCGACATTTGGAACAACACAAAGTGGACATGGAAGAAATCAATGAATGGAGAGGAATCGCTACTAAATCAACAGAGAGGTTGGAGTATTTAGAGCAGGGTTTGATGGAGCTTGAGGAGAAAATGAGGAAAAGGGTCGAGGATTGTCAGAATGTAGAGGGCAATGAAGGAGGACATCTAGCAAGGGCGTATCTGCTGTTGGACATGCGCGACCTGGGGAATCTGATTGATGGGGCTAAGAAGGCCAAGCTTGGAGACCCTCTAGGACCGAGTATATTAGAATTGACATTTACTTGTTTTCTAGAGTCGTTTTAGAATTCCCTTATAATAAGGCAAATGCCACTAGTAGCTCTTTATAATTATTGTCGTTTTAATATAGATTTGGTCTATTTATCATATTAATGAAATGACACAATTATTGGCATTAAGTTTCTCCAAATCTATATGTCGCCAAGCCTTCCTCGCGCACAATGAGGTCCCCCAAATTAGGACAAGACTTTATAATTCTGCAATACATGTTTAAATACTGCAAGTATCCTTTCAAGACTCCCGATTGACTCATTTACCTTTTTGCTTTTTCTTTGTTTTGGTTATTCCCATCCCCTAATGTTGGTTCGTGTATACTGACATCATCAACATATCATACCATATCTAGAGGTCCTCCACCTCCTCCTCATCCAAGTGATCTTAAAATCAAGGGAAAATCTAAGATGGATGACATAAGTGGTATCGGGAAAGACAACGCTACGCACGCAGAGAATGTTGAGACTTCAGATGGTCGGAGTACTCCGACACAAAATGATTTGGTTCTACGATTGGAGCAGAAGATACTAGAGTTACAAGGGGAACTTGAGCAGGTCCGTAACTTGGCAAACCTCCCCCTCACCTTGAATGTTCCAGACATCAACCAACAAAATGCCCAAAACCCAGCGCCTCCTCAAATACACCAAACCAGCATCTGCAAAATCCTCCTGCACCTTATCAATACGCCTCCCCAAAATCCTAATCCTCCACCGGTACCTACTCCTCCTCAGCACCAACATCATCCAACCCAGTACCCTCAAACTACCACCTACCATACTCCTCAAAATACACCACAACCTACCCCTGATCCACAAAGCTCAACCAATGATCACCACTACACGCAAATCCCCGGAATCCATCAAAGTAAACCCCGTATATATATAGAAACCTTACCTCACACCTCACAACAAACCCCATACACACCAAAATCCGTCGAGAAAGACCTGCTCATCAAGATATGGCGGAGGAACTTAAGAAGCTTACAAGTCGAGTTCAAGGCGTCGAAGGGGGTAAAGGCATTGAGGGTTTGAACTATGAAGATTTGTGTATTCACCCAGACATAGAACTGCCAGAGGGTTACAAACCTCCCAAGTTCTAAATGTTCGACGGAACAGGCAATCCAAAGGTGCATCTGAGGATGTATTGTGAAAAGCTCGTCAGGGTTGGTAAATATGAAAGAAGCCGCATGATGTTATTCATGAGGAGCCTTAATGGAGACGCCTTATCCTGGTACATCAGTAAAAATCTAAAGAAGTGGGTTAATTGGGTAAGAATGGCATCATATTTCATGGATCAGTTCAGATTCAATACACAGAATACACCAGATGTCTTCTATATCCAGAATCTCAAGAAGAAGCCAATGTAGACTTTTCGCGAGTATGCCACTCGGTGGAGATCAGAAGCTGCGAAGGTAAGGCCGTCATTGGAAGAAGAGCAAATGAAAAATTCTTTGTCCGGGCCTAGGATCCACAATATTATGAGATGTTAATGGTCATTGAAAATCATAAATTCTCCGACATCATCAAATTGGGAGAAAGGATAGAAGAAGGAATTAAAAGCGGGATGGTAACCAATTTTGAGGCATTACAAGCTACCAACAAGGCCTTGCAGTCAGGAGGCATATCCAAGAAGAAAGAAGTAGGGGCCGTGATGGTAGCCCAAGGTCCGAAATATCCTCTCACATACCAAACACCTCCACCCACATATCAGCCATCACCTCCCATATATCCACAACCCGCCACCGCTTACTACACTTACAATACCCAACCAACATATTACCACTCACCACCAGCCCGCCAAAACAATCAAAAGCCCAGATCAAATTTCGACCACAGGCCGCCCAGAAAATATACCCCTATTGCCGAACCCATTGATCAGTTGTATGAGAGATTGAAAATTGCCGGCTATGTCACTCCTATTCCCGCTGTTGCCATGGAAAATTCCTCCCATTGGTCATTCCAAATAAGACATGTGCCTACCACTTGAGCATGAAGGGTCATACAATTGATGAATTTCTCACTTTGAAGGATAAGATCCATACGTTAATTGATACCAATGTTATAGAAGCGAAAGAGGCGTCACCCAACGTCCGAAACAATCCCCTCCAAGATCACATGGGCGAGGGGGTAAATGTGATAAAAACTGATGAGGAATAGGACCTGGAGGATTCAATTGGGCTTATTCGAGAAGGGGATGATCCTAAGAAACCTGGAGTCACTCTCACTCCTATTGTGGTACAGATACAACCACTAGTCGAAGTTGAAGTAGACGCACCAACTCTGTTCGAAGTTGAAGTAACAACACCTGCAGCTGCGCCTGCACCGTTTTAAGTAGAAGTAACCACACCATTCACTGTGACGGTAGCGCCCACACCATCCTTTAATTCCAATGCCGTGCCCTGGGATTATGTTGCGGGAGCAAGAAGGAAAGGAAAAGCAAAAAGGGAAGAAACTGGTGCAACATAGGGGATGACCAGGACTGGTAGAGTTTACACAGCTGAGCACCTAGGAGGAACAAGTTGGTTTGATGTTGAATTTCAAGTACTCGACATATCTGCCTCATACAATTTACTATTGGGACGACCTTGGGTATACGCCGCTGATGGGTGGAGAGAAGCATCGCATTGAGCATGTTAATTCAATTGAGAAGGACAAGTGGTGGAGTAGAAAAATAGAGAGCATACTGGATGGGCAGGATATGAACCTAGTAAAGGGCTCAGAAAGAATCTCCAGGGTATTGACAAACCACTATAGCTAAAACGTCAAGGCATAACCTTTGGACTTGGATATCAGTACACTTGGCATGAGTATCAAAACTGGTCGCCACCATGGCGTGGTCCTTATTACCCTCTCGAGCAACCAATACCACATTTGAGCCAATCCTTCCATCAAGCTGATATGATGTGGGGATCTGAAGAAGATGAAGTGCTAGCGGGTTTGAGGAATCTATTCTTAGAAGATGAAGACATAGATTGTAGTGTAATAGTTGAGGAGGAGGATGAGGAAGGCCTCGTCATCCAAACAGTGGAGAAGGGAGCGTCCTCAGGAACTGGAAAGCCACACCATCAAGGGCCCGCCGAGTCCCGGGGTAGCCTGGCTACTAGTGTCATTTATTTTTGAAAATTCTTCTTTTGAGCATTTTTAAAACATCTTCAGTATTTTGTTTTGGAAACCTCTGTTCGGATCATTAAAATCGCTTTTTATTTGACATTTTGATACTTATCAATGGTTTGTTATTTTATTATTTATTACTATTCTCTATACTTCTCTCTCAACAACATTACTATTTCTTATCTTGATGAACCAACGACTGTGACATGTAATGAGACAACGCAACATAAGGATAGTGACTTAGAAGAGATAGAAGAAGAAGAAGTAATACCTGAGGAAATTGTCAGAGAAGTTGAGAATTTGAGAATAAGCCTAAGTCCAACCTGGACGAAACTGAGATAGTCAACTTGGGAGATTCCGAAACAGTCATAGAAACCCGCAAGCATTCACCTGTCGCCATCAGAAAACAAAGAGTACACTCGTTTCCTGAAAGAATATAAAGAAATTTTTGCATGGTCGTATGATGATATGACTAGGTTGAGCACATCCACAGTGGATCATAAGCTAACCACCAATCCTATGTGTACGGCGGTGAAGCAAAAGCTAAGAAAGTTCAAGCCAGATATGAGTTTGAAAATCAAAGAGGAAGTCACCAAACAGATCAAAGTTAAGGTTCTCAAAGTGGTTGAATATCCGATGGGAAAGTTAGGGTGTGTGTCGACTATCGGGACCTAAACAGAGCAAGTCCAAAAAAATATTTACCATTACCAAACATACACATACTGATCGACAATTGCACAAAGCATGAACTCCAATCCTTTGTGGATTGCTTCGCGAATTATCATCAGATTTGGATGGATGAAGAAGATGTCGAGAAAACAACTTTTATTACACCATGGGAGTACAAAATGATGCCGTTTGGTCTGAAGAATGCTAGGGCCACTTATATGAGAGCCATGACACTATCTTCCATGACATGATACACAAGGAGATAGAAGTATATGTGGATGACATCATCATCAAATCCAAAAAGGGTACAAATCATATAGCGGATTTGAGAAAGTTTTTTGATCAGCTTTGAAGGTATAATCTGAACCTGAACCCCGCCAAATGTGCTTTTAGGGTCCCTACCGAAAAGCTGTTAGGATTCATCATCAGCCGCCGAGGAATAGAACTAGACCCGTCAAAGGTCAAGTCTATGCAGGATTTGCCACCTCCAAAGAACAAGAAAGATGTGATGAGTTTCTTGGGGCATCTCAATTATATCAGCCGCTTAATAGCACTTAATATGTGAGCCTATTTTCAAAATGTTGAAGAAGGATGCCGTAACCAGTTGGACTGAAGATTGCCAGAAAACTTTTGACAAAATCAAAGAATACTTGTCCACACCACCAGTCCTAGTCCTGCCAGAGCCTGGTAGACCATTGCTACTCTACCTCTCCGTATTAGATGGGGCTTTCGGTTGTGTCTTGGGACAACATGACGAAATAGGCAAGAAAGAAAATGTTATATATTATCTGAGTAAGAAGTTCATACCCTACGAAGCACAGTATTATCTGCCTGGAACGCACTTGCTGTGCTCTGACATGGATAGCCCATAAATTGAGGCACTACTTCTGTGCCTATACCACATACCTCATATCAAGGATGGATCCCTTAAAGTACATCTTCCAGAAGCCCATGCCTACAGGGAAGCTAGCAAAATGGAAAATATTGTTGAGTGAGTTTGACATCGTCTACGTGACTTAGAAGGCGGTTAAAGGATAAGCATTAGAGGATCACCTTGCGAAAAATTCCGTAGGAGGAGAATACGAACCACTAAAAATATATTTTCTTGATGAAGAAGTATCATTCGTAGGAGAAGACATCGCCGAAACCTACGACAATTGGAGAATGTTCTTCGATGGAGCTGCAAATTTCAAAAGAGTGGGTATTGGAGCCATTTTGGTGTTAGAAACTGGTCAACATTACCCGGTGTCCGCAAAACTCAAATTTTCGTGCACCAATAATATGGCGGAATATGAGGCTTGCATATTGGGGCTCAATTTGGCTGTTGACATGAATATCCAAGAATTGCTGGTAATTGGTGATTCAGATCTGCTGGTACATCAGGTGCAAGGAGAATGCGCTACAAAGAATACCATGATATTACCATATCTATATCATGTACAAGAGATGATGAAGAGGTTCACGAAGATAGAGTTCAAGCATGTCCCGAGAATCCAAAATGAGTTCGCAGATGCATTGGCCACTTTGTCCTCCGTGATACAACATTCAGACAAGAATTTCATCGACCCCATTCCGGTAAGGATCCATAATCAGCCTGTTTTCTGTGCTCATGTTGAAGAAGAAACAGACAAAAATGCATGGTTTCATGATATCAAGAAGTACTTGGAAAAAGGAGAGTATCCAGAGAATGCAAATCATACTCAGAAACGCACGCTCCAGAGATTGTCCAACCATTTCTTCCAAGGTGGAGGAATTCTATATAGAAGGACTCCATACCTAGGGCTATTACGGTGTGTTGACGCTAAGGAAGCTTCCAAACTACTTGAAGAGACACATGTTGGAACATGCGGACCACATATGAATGGTTTCATTTTAGCCAAGAAGATACTCGGAGGGGGATATTTTTGGATGACTATGGAAGCAGACTGCATCAGGTATGTCCAGAAATGTCAATAGTGCCAAATACACACAGAGATGATATGGGTACCTCCAAATGAACATAATGCAACAAGTGCACCTTGACCCTTTGCCTCTTGGGGAATGGATTTCATTGGACCAATCGAGCCCGCCGCTTCAAACGAGCACAGGTTAATTCTAGTGGACATAGATTATTTCACAAAATGGGCTAAAGCTGCATCTTAGAAAGCTGTAACCAAGAAAGTCATCGCAGATTTTGTTAGAGATCGTATTGTTTGCAGATTCGGGGTGCCGCAGTCCATCATCATTAAAAACGCCGCCTATATCAACAGTGACTTAATGAAATCTATGTGCGAGACTTTCAAAATCAAGCACAAGAATTCCACAGCATACCAACCCCAAATGAATGGAGTCGTGGAGGCCGCCAACAAGAACATTAAAAAGATACTGAGGAAGATGGTAGAAAATCACAAGCAATGGGTAAGGAGTCACTATGAACAATTAGCCTTATTAAGATACCGTACAAAAGTCTGCACATCAACCGTGGCAACTCCTTATTTGCTGGTTTACAGTACTAAAACTGTCATTCCCACCGAGGTAGAAATTCCTTCCTTAAGAATTATATAGGAAGCTGAACTCAATGATGCAGAGTGGGTAAGGAGTCGCTATGAACAATTAGCTCTCATTGATGGGAAAATAATGAATGCAGTGTGTCATGGTCAACTTTATCAGAACAGAATGTCCAGAGCTTTCAACAAAAGGGTCAAACATAGAAAGTTCGCACCGGGGCAGCTGGTGCTGAAATGAACCTTTCCACATCAAGATGAAGCCAAAGGAAAATTCTCACCCAACTAGCAAGGACCCTACATGGTTCACAGAGTACTAATAGGAGGAGCACTCATACTCGCAGAAATGGAAGGAGAGAATTGGCTAAAGCCTATCAATTCAGATGCAGTAAAAATATATTATGTGTAAGATGTTTACATTATTCATTTGATGTAACTAAACTACGCTTGACCTGATTACCGTTTAAGAGGGGATACGTAGGCTGCCATGTGGGTTCTGTCACAATTCAATAAAATTTTCATTTTTCCCACAATCAAAAACTGGGGCAGAACTTTGAGGAGTACCCTTAAAATTCCAAAACAAGTCCAGCCGACGTCATCGTATGCAGACAGTCAAGAAAATCGTCTAAATAACTTGGGCAGAATTTTGAGGAGGACACTCAAAATTCTATTGCAATAAAGTCACAATGTCTCTAAAAATGTCACAGTTATCGGTTCATCTAATTTATTTAATATTGCATATTACTGTGTTTTAAATAACTATGGACGCATATTTTTCGAAAACTTTATTTTATGAAATAGCCGGATGCTACCACGGTAACTCGAGCAAGATTTCAATGCGTAGCAAAACAAAGCAAGCAGGCGGAGGCTCGAACCAGCCTTCCCCGTAAAACTCACGATTTTCCTTTTGATTCAAGAACAAAGAATCACCAAAAATACGTGCATACCTCATAATCACTGTCATCATAAAGACAAAGCTGCCAAGCACAAACATATCTCCAACTAAGAAATACTCTACTACTACTTATTATTTGTTCCCTTGCATGAGACTAAGTAATGTCTCCATCTTTCCATGAGGCTAAGCCCCGCCTCCTCAATTGCATAAGGCTAAACGTGGCCTTCCCTTGCATGAGACTAAGCCCTGTCTCCTATCTTTCATGAGGCTAAGACCTGCCTCCTCAATTGCATAAGGCTAAGCGTTGCCTTCCCCCGCACGAGACTAAGCATTGTCTCTCCTTGCATAGGTTCATTTCAAGCATCATGTCTTTGCATCTCATGGGCTTAAATATAGCCAACTTTTCTGAAGGCGTCATAGTCCGAAGGCATCATCCTCATAGCCGGGAGACACCATGCCATGGCTTGAGGATCTCCCACTATTGCACATCATTACTCAAAGGCTTCATGTTTCGGAGGCACCATCCTCATAGCCGGAACATCATTTCATGGCCCGGGATATCATGTCTAAGGACATCATCCCCATCGTCCAAAGACAGCTCTCATGGTCCAAAGGGAATTTTCATCATGTTTAAATTTCCGCAATAATCTTGCATGCATTGTGTTTTAAGTTTTGCAGGTGATCCAGGAAGTAACCGTTCTCCTAACGGGAGCAATCTTCGCTCCGGCTTCCATCCAACGTTCATATCCTACAATTATTTCAAACGTAACCAACCACCGTCCGTTAATTATCTAATAACCGTTCAAATATCCATAACCATTCCCAGATACATCCATTTACAATCCCGATATCATCCTTTTAGAAAGTTTGTCCGTTCCTATAGCAACTCCATCAGTTTATTCCACCGTTGGATCCAGAACTACACACGGCCTGATTACCGTAAAATCAGCGATATGTAGGCAACTTAGAAACTAGTGTTTGGCCTATATTTTTTTGAATCACCCCACTCAGTCAAAATCGGTCATTATTTCTTTACCCGACAACTCTTTCATCCTTTCCGGGTAAAGAAAGGCAGCTGTTGATACCCAATTTCCCCCTCATATTTTAGTATATATGTATATACTTTCAAAATAGTACATATACATCATCATTTTGATTTATAAGCACACAAGTATTTTTCATAATTTTCAAAGGCTTTAAATTAATTTCTTCATGCATTTTATATATAAATATCCAATAATTACCCTCCAAATTATTTTTATGATGATTTAATCATCTAAACTTATCATTTATACCAATATGAGGTTTTAAATATTTCCAATGCATTTCTTATAATTACATTTGCATTTTTAGGGCTAAATTGCACATTTTGCAATAATAGCCCATATGCATGTATAATTACATTATTTAGGAAGAAATAACTTTTTATATTTAATACTGTTACATAATTGTTCTTAATCATTTTCATGTACAAACGATATTTTTTTATTTATTTAATATTCTTACAAATTATTATTTGTTAAAATGGGGTATTTAAAAATATGGCCTAATTTTAACCTATTTTTCGGACCTAAAACTACCAACCCCATCCCAATTACCCCATACACTATCCCAATTTTATAACCCATTAACACGACCCGCCCAACTCCCTTCTATCATCTTGGGATCAACGGCCCCTAACAAACTAACCCTTTTAATTACCTCCTTTCACCCAAAACCCTAACCTATTTGCTCCTTCACCCGCCGCCCTTGAACTCTCTCAGAATCCTCTTCTCTCTCTGTCAAACTCTAGCTGCCGTAACCCCTAATCCTCTCCGATTCTGTCTCAAGCATGGAATCAATCCACGATCTACTTACCTATTTGGTAATATTCCATCATTATACACATGTTTTTGGTATCACTTAGTTATTGCCCTATTTTTGGCAAGAACTACCTCTCAAGAACGGGCCAAATCACTTTGATTCTATGAAGAACTGGACAATCTTCCGTCTCAATACATGTTATTGAACGGTCCTTGTATTTTTGGTCCGATTCAATGCGTCAGTCTCAACTATGGTTTGAGATCTTCCGTTATTCTTTACTGATTTCTGATTGATACTCTTCCCTTTCTTGTATTTGACTGATATTTTCCTTATTTCTGTTTAACCTACCGTGTTTCCCTTATTTTTACTTTATTTTTGCCCTAAATCTGATTTTAATTGATCTTTGTATGATATTTTCCTTATTATCCGTTGTATCCACTTATTTTAAGTGTTACTTGCATGATTATGTTCTCTCATTCTCTGTTAATTTACTGAACTCCCTTGTTTTATGTATTATTTTCTCTAAAAAAAATCGATTCTAACTGATTCTGTGTTTAATACTTACCGTGTTTCCTGTTTTATTTATGATCTACGCTACAATATAAACCCCTATCATAAAACCCCTCAACAAGGGATTTTAACCTCTGAATCCTTAATTTGTTCTCACTACTCCTCTCTCTTACTCACTCACTGGCACACTCAAACTCTCTCTAAATTGTTAAATAACCTCCTATGGTGCAACCACTGCTTGGAGACCATTCTCGAGGCTCTTGTGAACTCTAAAGCATTGGGGATTTGGGGGGTTTTGCTATTAGACTCTGCACTTTTTAATTCTGCTACTGGTTAGTGTTTTAACCTTCATAATGATTAATTTCCTTCCTTCTTTCTGAACATGTATCTGAACATTGCTTCAATTGTGATGGTGTTCATCTTTGATATCATTCTATGTTAATTGATGCTTGAGAATAGTCTACTGTTCATGTGATGCTTCATCAATATCTGCACCCTGTGATCTCTTATCTCCTAGGTTCAGTGCTATACCCATGTAGCATCTTAACATGTTAATTTGGACTTCTGTATTGTGGTAATATGCTGTTTTGCATGTTATGTTTAGACAATGACCTAACTCTATGAGAACTCCTTTACTTGAATGAACTTTCAATGACTCCTGTATATATTGGAGTGTTTTAAGACCTGTTCAAACTCGTTTCATGCTGTCCTGTATTTCCAACTCTATTTTCTAAGACTTTTGTGATAACACGTTTCCTAGTATGCCTTGGTTTATCTGATGTTCTCTCCTTTCTGTGGTTATCAACATGTGTATCTGTCATGCCCCAAAACCGAGGGACACGACCGGCGCTCGACCGGGTAGCCCCAGTCAAGGGACCTGGATTCCTTTTTCCATCCCACGTATTACCCCGTGATTCCAATGTACATTATTCAATTATAATTTAAACACATTCTTACAATCTGAAATTTAATTCTAGATTTCTGTCATTACCCACATGTGGTACAATACTTAAAAAATATACATAACACACAGGTTTACTTTACGTGGTCTACAAGTTATACTACCCAAAATACATATGTACATAACCCACATTTCCTGTCTACGGAGCCTCTAATAGTACAAAGGAGTTATATAATACTTGCCGGTAACAAGGCTCCGGCTATACCTTACACAAATACCAAAATGAAAATACGGAAGAAGAGGTGGCATGAACCACACAGGGCCCCGAGAGGAAAGGGGCTCACCAAAACAGCTGATAGGACGTAGAGGAGGCACTACTGTCGGTGGGCTGGAGTACCTTCTATAGAACAACCTACAATCATCACAAGAATGTTGCGCCCCCAACAAAAGGGACGTCAGTACATTTGAATTGTACTGGTATGTATGAACAAATTTTACTCTAAGTAAACTAAACAATGCACATGCAAGAGACAGACAGAGGGTCACACAATCACTGCACAAGGATATAGAAAGAAACACAATGAGTTCCACAATTCTCACTTCATCACAATCACAATCACAATTCCACCCTTATCCCTTCTCAACATTCCACCCTTATCCCTCCTGTTGCGGCGCGCAACCCGATCCCACCTGACAATCACAATTATTTATTATGTTTCTGTTGCGGCGTGCAACCCGATCCCACCGGACAATCACATCTCACCCTTATCACTTCTCACATATCAACCTTATCCCTCCTGTTGCGGCGCGCAACCCGATCCCACCAGACAATCATATCTCATATCAACAATGACAATTCATAATTCTTTAACTCCCCGGGTACTTTTTGTTCAAATTAGGTCCGTTTTAGGAATTTCCACAGTAAAAACAACTCAGGGACTCATTCGGACATTATTTTAAGCAAGAAATTTTACGGGTCTTTACATCCTCCCGCCCTTAAAATCATTCGTCCTCGAATGAGGATTTTGGAAATCGTTTGGTTTTGAAAACATGATATGCAAACTTCCAGATTTACACTAACTCCAATATTTTCAGAATATTTCGCTAGAGTCTCCTTTGTATTTAGACCCATCTACCTGTCAGATAGCCCCCGAAACACATTTCCAAGCACTATTACACAGTTTTAACCATTCAATATCTCACACACCAAGTTGTCACCTCAACAATTTACAAGTATTTGGTCACTTTATCAACTACACATAACTCATTCTCCTTACCTCACAATTGCACATGATTCAATCAGTGTGACATGTTTGCACATATTTTGGGCCATTTCAGTGCGCCCATACAATTCAAGCACCTCAATAGATCATAGACAATTCAATTAATCATTACCAATCTACACTACCATTAATCACTTAGCACATTTGTTTCACAAAACTTTTATTTGCTTTAAAGGGGTCACATATTTTTCAAGTAAGGACAGCACAAGCAATTGTGGTATACATAGAAAAGTTACAACAACAAGGCATTTTAGGGGAAAACAAGATAGGGTCCCTTCTTATGCAACATTAACCACAACTTACAATTGCCCAGGAATAGGAACACGCACGATTCACTACTAGACTCATTCAAACAAGTGGGGGTACTTTTCTTTCATTTCCTTCTCCGCTTCCCATGTATCTTCTTCGACTTGCTGACTTCGCCATAACACTTTGACTGAAGCAATTTCCTTATTTCTCAATTTACAGACTTTCCTATCAAGAATAGCAACCAGAACCTTTTCATATGATAGCTCTTCATTTACCTCAATGGTTTCGACTGGCACGATGGTGGATGGAACTCCAATTACCTTTTTCAACATGGACACGTGGAACACCGGGTGTACTAATGACAACTCAGGGGGCAATTCCAACCTATAAGCTACTTGCCCTATCCTTTGAGCAATCCGACGGCCCGATGTACCTGGGGCTCAATTTCCCTTTCTTCCCAAACCGCATCACTCCCTTCATGGGAGACACCTTTAAGAACACCCCAATCATCTACTTGGAATTCTAATTATCTCCGGCGGACATCGGTGTAAGATTTTTGGCGACTCTGAACAGTTTTCATCCTTTCCTGAATGACTCTAACTTTGTCCATAGCTTGGTGCACAAGATCTTGTCCTAACAATTCTGCTTCACCAACCTCGAACCATCCGATTGGAGATCTACACCTTCTTCCATACAATGCCTCAAACGAGGCCATTCAGATACTAGCATGGAAGCTGTTATTATAAGCAAACTCGACTAGCGGCAAATGATCATCCCAATTACCCTTGAAGTCTAAAACATAAGCCCGTAGCATATCTTCAAGCGTCTGAATAGTCCGCTCTGCCTGACTGTCAGTTTGAGGATGGAAAGCCGTGCTGAGATTTACCTGAGTACCCAAACCTTGCTGAAATTTCCGCCAAAAATTAGCTGTGAACTGGGCGCCTCGATATGAGATAATAGAAACTGGAGTGCCATGAAGTCTAACTATCTCCTTGACGTAAAATTGAGCATACTATTCCGCTGTGTCGGTGGACTTGACTGGCAAAAAGTGAGCTGATTTCGTGAGTCGATCCACTATCACCCAAATTGAGTCGAACTTGCGCTGAGTGCGAGGTAACCCTACCACGAAATCCATATTAATCATTTCCCACGTCCACATTGGTATTTCCACAAGCTGGGTTAACCCACCGGGCCTCTGATGCTCGACCTTCACCTGTTGACAATTTGAACATTTGAATACAAGGTCCGCCAAATCCCTCTTCATACCGCTCCACCAATAAATTTCCCCGAGATCATGATACATTTTCGTAGAACCTGGATGCACGGAGTACCCGGAATTGTTTGCCTCCACCATTACCCTTTCCCGCAGACCATCCACATTGGGGACACACATCCTACCCTGACATCGCAATACACCATCATTGCTGCCGAGTGAAAATGCTAAATTCTGGCCATTCAAAACTGCATCCCTCAACTGCGCCAATGCTGGATCAATAAACTGCTTTTCCTTGACTTCCGCTACAAGTGACGATTCTGCCCCATTATGCGCCATAACCTCCCCTTCGCCTGAGGTCGAAAGACAAACCCTGTATTGGCCAATTAATAAACCTCCTGAGCCAAGGGCCTCTGATCCGCTTCCAAATGAGCAAAACTACCCATAGACTTCCAACTGATAGCGTCGGCCATCACATTCGCCTTTCCTGGATGGTACAAGATGTTCATATCATAATCCTTAAGCAATTCTAACCACCTCCGCTGCCTTAGATTCAAATCCTTCTGCTTGAATAAATACTGAAGACTCTTGTGGTCTGAGAACACGTCCACGTGGACTACATAAAGATAATGCCGCCAAATTTTTAATTTAAACACCACTGCCGCGAGCTCCAAATCAATCGTCGGATAATTATATTCTTGAGTGGCCTTGAAGCATACACTATAACCTTCCCATGTTGCATCAACACACACCCCAAACCGACCCTTGAAGCGTCGCAATAAACCACAAATCCCTCTATACCTTCTAGCAAGGTCAATACCGGTGCCGAAATCAATCTCGACTTCAATTCCTGAAAACTTTTCTCACAAGCATCGGACCATTGGAACTTCACCGCGTTCTGCGTCAATTTAGTCAATGGGGAGGCGAGGGTAGAGAATCCCTCCACAAACCTCCGATAATATCCAGCTAGACCCAAGAAACTGTGAATCTCTATCGGGGTCAATCTTTCACTGCCGCGATCTTCTGGGGATCAACCTAAATCCCTTCTCCGGAAACAACATGACCCAAAAACGCGACTGATTCTAGCCAAAACTCACATTTCGAAAATTTAGCATACAACTGGTGATGATGAAGAGTCTGCAGGACTGCACTGAGGTGATTAGCATGATCTTCCCGACTCTGCGAGTAGACAAGGATGTCATCAATAAAAAACATTACGAAGGAGTCTAGAAATGGCTTGAAAACCCGATTCATAAGATCCATGAAAGCTGCTGGAGCATTGGTCAGCCCAAAAGGACATTACCAAGAATTCAAAATGACCATAACGAGTCTTGAAGGCGGTCTTAGGAATATCCTGCTCTCGGATCTTCAACTGATGATACCTAGACCGTAAATAAATTTTGGAGAAGAACCTCTCACCTTGAAATTGATCAAACAAATCATCTATTCGAGGCAATGGATACTTGTTTTTGATAGTGACTTTGTTGAGCTGCCGATAATCGATACACATCCGAAGCGACCCATCCTTCTTTCTGACGAAAAGAACCGGAGCGCCCCACGGCGACACACTCGGACGAATGAACCCTTTTTCTAATAAATCCTTCAACTGCTCCTTTAACTCCCTCAACTCTGCTGCCGCCATTCTATATGGTGGAATAGATATTGGCTGCGTATCTGGTAGTACATCAATCCCAAAATCGATCTCTCTATCTGGCGGAATCCCTAGAAGCTCGTCCGAAAATACTTCAAGAAACTCATTCACAATAGACACGAACTCGGGAGCAGGCACCTTTGGAGTGGTATCCGCAACCCGGACCAAATGATAGACACACCCCTTTTTAATCATCTTCGAGGCCTTAAGGCAGGAGATAAACATACCTTTCGGGATCACACCATTCCCCTTCCACTCAATAACCGGCTCATTAGGAAACTCTAGCCTCATGATTCTGGTTCGACAGTCGAGTTTAGCAAAGCATGACTAAAGCCAATCCATTCCCATAATAATATCAAAATCCACCATCCCAAGCTCAATAAAATCGGTCGTGGTATCGCGACCACATACCGTGACAACACAATTCTTATAGACTCACGCTGCTGTAATAGAATCACCAACCAGAGTCGATACAGAGAACGGCTCATGAAGCTGTTCGAGTTCTATCCCAAAACTTGAACCAATAAACGGGGTTACGTAAGACAAGGAGGACCCCGGATCAATAAAATCATAACAATCAAGGGCTTGAACATTCAGAATACCTGTGACAACATCTGGAGAAGCCTCCGCGTTTTGGCGACCACTCAAAGCATAGAATCGGCTGGGTCCACCACTACCACGAGCCCCACCCCTAAATGCACCACGTCCTGCTGGAGCTGGAGGACGCACTGAAGATGTGGCGGCTAAAGAACCGGATGACTGGGCAAATCCCCTACCCATGCCTTGGCTGGGCGCACGACAATCCCGCTGAAGATGACCCCTCACCCCACACCTGTAGCATATCGGGTGATCCAAATAACAAGCCTCAGTATGGAACCCTCCGCACTTGGGGAACATAGCCCTCCCCTGCTGTTGGAACCTTCCTCCGAAACGACCTGACTGATGGGGTCTCCTACTGTCGGATCCTGGTCTCCAATGACTATTCGGCTGATAACGGTGCACGGATGGCGGTGCACTAGCTGAGGATTGTGCATAAGACTGGGATGGCCTTGATGGCTCCCTCCCCTGAATTGGTCTCCCCCCTGCAACTGTGCTCCCTGAGTGACCCACTGACCGAGCTCTGCTGCTACTCTCCTTGTCTGCCCGTATCTTCAACTTTCTAGCCTCCGTGGCCTAGGCGAACCCCATAATCTTTCCATAATTCATATCCGAGTGTAAAGCCGCTGTAGCAGCCTCATTCACAACCAAATGACTGAGACCCTGAACAAATCGTCGAACTAGAGCATCCATGGTCGACACTAACTGAGGAGCATACTTGGAAAACCTTACGAACTCCATGTGGTACTCCCAAACACTCATACTGCCCTGCTTGAGGACCTCAAACTTAGTAGCATGGGCTGCCACAGTCTCGGCAGGCAAAAAGTGATCTATGAACGCATCCACGAACTCTTCCCATCTAGCCGGAGGAATTCCCTCCCCACGGGAACCCTCCCACATCTCGAACCAGGAATATGCTGCTCCCCTCAGCCTGTACGAAGCTAACTCGATCCTTTCTGTCTCTGTCTCTGTAGCCTTCATCACCCGAAGGGTCTTGTACATCTCATCAAGAAAATCTTGTAGATCAGCCTCTAGATCCGTACTGAGAACTCTGGAGGGGCCAACCGCAAACTGGTTGAATCTGGAGCCGGCGGAATCTCCCTGTCCGCTGGAGGATGCAGGGGTAGCATGTGATCTTTAGGCCTGAGCGGACACGAACTGAGTTAACATATGAATAGCTCCTCTGAGGTCCCCCTCGGACGTACCGGGACCGGAAGCTGGAACCGTAGAGGGATAAGGAATATCAGCGGGAGAGATTGCAGCACCCTCCGCTGCCGCAGGAACAGGAATGCTTTGATCCGGAATAGAAGGGTCAGGCAGATTCAAGGTCGGGGAGTCACTCTCACCCGCACTATCTGGTACAGAATTTACAGTCACCCTCGGGGTGGCATTGGCCTCAAGGCTGAGACGAGCTCTCTTCTTTGGTGCCATTATTGAAAATTTCGGAACAAAGCACGAATTAGGCAAGGACATTTTAATTTTCCACCTCACCGCACGATATAGAATAACAATGAAAAGAGTAATTTCCTAAATGTCCATGTAGCCCCCTAATTATAGATGTGGTCGACAACACACCGATAAGAAGGGCTCTACTAGACACGGCTCCGAGACATCCTAGGACTCTTTTAAAACCTTAGGCTCTAATACCAAGTTTGTCACGCCCCAAAACCGAGGGACACGACCGGCGCTCGACCGGGTAGCCCCAGTCAAGCGGACCTGGATTCCTTTTTACATCTCACGTATTACCTCGTGATTCCAATGTACATTATTCAATTATAATTTAAACACATTCTTACAATTTGAAATGTAATTCTAGATTTCTGTCATTACCCACATGTGGTACAATACTTACAAAATATACATAACACACAAGTTTACTTTACATGGTCTACAAGTTATACTGCCCAAAATACATATGTACATAACCCACATTTCCTATCTACGGAGCCTATAAGAGTACAAAGGAGTTATATAATACTTTCCGGTAACAAGGCTCCGGTTATACCTTACACAAATACCAAAATTAAAATCCGGAAAAAGAGGTGGCATGAACCACACAAGGCCCCGAGAGGAAAGGGGCTCACCAAAACAACTGATAGGACGTAGAGGAGGCACTACTGTCGGTGGGCTGGAGTACCTGCTATAGAACCACCTACAATCATCACAAGAATGTAGCGCCCCCGGCAAAAGGGACGTCAGTACATTTGAATTTTACTGGTATGTATGAACAAACTTTACTCTAAGTAAACTCAACAATGCACAGGCAAGAGACAGACAGAGGGTCATACAATCACTGCACAAGGATATAGAAAGAAACACAATGGCAGTTCCACATTTCTCACTTCATAACAATCACAATCACAATTCCACCCTTATCCCTTCTCAACATTCCACCCTTATCCCTCTTGTTGCGATGCGCAACCCGATCCCACCTGACAATCACAATCATTTATTATGTTTATGTTGCGGCGTGCAAACCGATCCCACCGGACAATCACATCTCACCCTTATCACTTCTCACATATCACCCTTATCCCTCCTGTTGCAGCGCGCAACCCGATCCCACCAGACAATCATATCTCATATCAACAATGACAATTCACAATTCAATCACAGAAAAATTTCAGCAATAGGAATATAGCTTCTTAACAGCCCACAATACGTATAAAAAGAAAATCATACCACAACAAACCTTACCAAACAGTGAATCATATACGATATTGCCATAACCTTTTTGTTCAATTACATCGCACCACAACCCCTTTTCATTTATTGTTACACAGATTTTAGCATATACATTCATACTCTTGGATTCATTATCCTACTAGCATCATTTCACATAGCATAGTAGTGTGGTGATCAACTAAAGTCAGACAAGGAATACACTTCACGCTTCAACACAATTTGAACAACCATTTGCACATATTCACACCAATACATGTACCGTATGCTCATACACCACAAAGCGATTTCACAAAGATTAAAGTTAGCCATACATACCTGGAGTCGAGTTTCCCTTTTTAATTTCTATCACAATTCACCGAACCGTCTAGCACCGTCAATCTAGTTCACAATGCGACACATTTACCTTAGAATAAGGAGTCTTGAATTCATTTGAACATTTTATCAAACACTATGTGATCCCTTAGATTAACCAAGCCCTTTTTAGTGAAATATTACCCTACTTGCTTTCCTTTACTGGGTTATGGAAGATTATTCACATGCATGCAAGGTCTCAACTTTCATTCTCAAGAACTAACCTATGTGTGTTTTATTCTTAACTAAACTCTGAGAATTTGGGGAAATAGGGTGAAGACTTACCTCTTATGATGAAGAAGATGACGACTACTTGATAAACTTCCAGGCCTGAGTAGAGATGGAGGACCAATTTGGGGAAGATGAGGACTTCTCTCTCTAGAACCCACTCTCACTTCTCTCTATTTTGTTTAGAATCCAGTTAAAATGAAAGGGAGTAGGGGTTAAATGAAGCTGGGGTCGGGTATAAAAGTTTAGAAAATTAAAATCCCGTGTCAAATATGTGGTCAGGAATGCGATCGCATTCCTGACATGCGGTCCGCAGAGCTGACCGCAGAATGGCCCCAGGTGGGCCAAAATTTGGAAACAAAATGCCCTGGTATGCGACCACTATGTGGTCCGCATACTCGTTATGCGATCGCATAGTGCGTCGCATAACACTCCTCCCCAAAAATCAAAGGCAATAATACGACAGCTATGCGGTCCGCAGAACCGAAATGCGGTCGCAGATTGGACAGCATAGTTGTCCTTCAGTTGGGCAGTGATCTGCCCGTGTATGCGACCACTATGCGGTTCGCATACACGTTATGCGATCGCATAGTGCATTGCATAACACCCAATTTATAGAAAATTTAATTCTTTAACTCTCGGGGTACTTTTGTTCAAATTAGGTCCGTTTTAGGAATTTGCACAGTAAAAACAACTCGGGGACTCGTTCAGGCATTATTTTAAGCAAGAAATTTTACGGGTCTTTACAGTATCCCTCTATTGTCTTCAAGTGTTTATTAAAGTGGAATTAAGTTAGACTAAGTTTGATTTAGACTCTCAGATATCCACTAGTGCAACCTATGTATGCCTGCAAACCTGTCTCTTCTCCTAGTTCCTATTATGTTTGTTTATGTGATGCTTTGCTATGTGCGCCTTATTGAACCTATTGGCTTGCTTGACTATTTGTGTTGTATGTTCAGTTCGGTGATCTCTATTTACCCTCCTTACTTGTTACTTTGACATTCTAAATTCCTATTCTTAGCCGGCTGAAAGCCAAGGCTATCTAAGCTCTGTTGTTGGCCTCCCTAGCTCCCTAGTGTGAGCACTGCTCGGGGTCCAGTTGAGGCCCTTGTGAACTCTGACACACTAGAGTTAGGCTCTAGTAATTCTTCAACTTCTAAATAACTGTCCCTAATACCCTACCTCTCTATCATGTATTGTGTTGATTCCTTGAGATGCACTATTTAGTGTTGTGGCTCACTAAAGGGGTCTGAACTCCCCTATGGACATGTGATCCTGTGGTATGCTAGGCCGGAAATGTTGAAGGCCCAGCGAGGCTGTGTGTTTAGTTGTTTATTTGAGCCTGCTATATGCCTGTCTATTGCCATGTAATATTACTATTTTACTTCTTAATCTGGTCATGTAATAATACTTTGTATAAAGAATTGGGGTATTAATGAAAAGGGAATGGGTAGAATTCTATATCAACATGCCATGGGTAGATAACATGCGTATAGGACTTGACAATTTGTTAGCTATATGTATTGTTCTATTACATGAGCCCTATAGAAATCATAATATTAGGAGAAGCACACACATACCCTACATGTTTACTCTTTAGACGCAATGTCTACTATTGCGTGGTTATAAACAACATATCCATATGAAGTGAGCACTTTGCATGACTACTCAGTTATTCAATTGAAAGCATGCCTATAGGATGTATAATATCTGCTTTGTCAACTTAGAAACCATGGCAATTGGAAATCACACACTTCACTTAAGTTGCCTAATACCTGCACATTATTCAAAAGCATGATCATTTGACTAAATCTTTCACCTGCTCTTATGTCAACTTTTGTCTAATTATTAGATATCACGACTACAGGGAATGGATGTTAATAACACCCCTTTCAATCTAAACCACGCTCAATAGATATCATGCCTATAGGCTTTTAATTACTCAAATTCGCTATGGCATCATATTGTCCATCTAGAAAGCATGCCTATAGGAGCTAAATATGTATAAAATTATCTCAAACTGTCAACCTTTAGAAAGCATGAATATAGGAGCTAAGTGTATGAAAATCAGTCCCAGTCGCCAGTCCCTAGACATCGTGCCTATAGATTTTAATCTCTTATACCTGCAATCAGTAGGCAACTATGTAAGATTTAGAAATTGGATCATATAAATTGCATGCTCATTAAATTCAGTATCACATAGAGTTCATGCCTATAGGGTTCTACAACCTTAACTTATTAAAATCTGCAATTGTTAATTAGTTTGCGTGCATTTGTTGTCTAAATGCGGAGGCCAATTTGAGCCTTTATTTGCTTACACATGAAAGTCCAAATTGTTTTTTTGTATGTCGCCTAGTTTTCTCCTTTTTGAGCAACCTAAGTTAAGTCTAGAACCATCTCGAGATAGAGGTCCAAATGCCTCATGGACCATAGGCATGGGACGGGTAGTGCACGCATAGGGTGAGATTTAGAATCAATTAGTGCGCTTTAGGTAAACAAATTAAAGATAGTAATCGGGTTGCAGGAGATGATAGTCTGTGCCTACTGAATAATACGAGTAACGCCCCATCTTGAAGGAGTTACAAAGTATTATTTATGTTGCGCGAGGTGATCCTTTAGGCTAAAAAACTTAGGACCCCCACCTTTGTTTTAAAGTCAATTATAGGGTCCTACAACCTTAACTTATTAAAATATGCAATTGTTAATTAGTTTGCGTGCATTTGTTGTCTAAATGCGGAGGCCAATTTGAGCCTTTATTTGATTACACATGAAAGTCCAAATTATTTTTTTGTATGTCGCCTAGTTTTCTCCTTTTTGAGCAACCTAAGCTAAGTCTAGAACCATCCCGTGATAGAGGTCCAAATGCCTCATGGACCATAGGCATGGGACGGGTAGTGCACGCATAGGGTGAGATTTAGAATCAATTAGTGCGCTTTAGGTAAACAAATTAAAGATAGTAATCGGGTAGCAGGAGATGATAGTCTGTGCCTGCTGAATAATACGAGTAACGCCCCATCTTGAGGGAGTTACAAAGTATTATTTATGTTGCGCGGGGTGATTCTTTAGGCTAAAAAACTTAGGACCCCCACCTTTGTTTTAAAGTCAATTATTCTATTTTATTTGCCCAATTTTGTCTCTTCTCCTTGCTTAGACTAATTCATATAATTTGAGTTCGGCCGGGACCCACCGCTGTGGACCTCGAGGAGTGCCTAACCCCTTCTCCTCGAGGTTATTTGAGCCCTTACCCGATCTTTGCTGACGCATTTGGTTAATCCAGAGTTATTTGCAAATAGGTGCCCTAATGCACCATAATCCGTTAGGTGATGACTCTCTCTTTTAACGCTTTTCCTTAAAAGAGTTGTCATGTGTCGAAACCCGATTTCGTGAGAAAAAGGGGCACGACAGGTACGAGGTACTCAAGTGCAGAAGGTTGTGAATAGTCCATACTTCAGGTAGAGTGCTAGAAGCACTGTGATTCAGTATCCAAAAATGATATTGGTGTCGTCAGTAACATATATTCAACCCTATGGTTTCCAGGTACCAAGAGGTCTAGTTAAGAGAGTTAAGAAGTGTTAGAGACAACATGATGTCTTGCTTGAGGTTCGAAAATAATATATCAAAATCTATGGTGCTAGTAAGTTAAAGGAAGGGTTTAGTAGTATAAAAAGATATGTGTAGGTCGTAAGCTAAAGTATGGTAGAGAAAAAAGGTTTTAGGTAGACATGAGTAAGGATAAGAAAAGGTGAATGAGAAGGTGACGAGTATAGGTATGTATACGGTTGAAATCGGGGCTACCCGATTTTACTATTTGATCGAGACTAGTACGTTGCATCGAAGGTCAGCTTCGGCCAAATCATGGAGCTGAGGTATTGAATTCGAGATCAAAGTTTCTTTCGAGATCGAGGTTGGTATTAATCGTATCCAAGGGAGACAAACTCCGAATAATGTCGTAGATGGATCAATAACGGAAGAGCGAGGTATTCGTGATTGGTCGAGGATCATGGCGCAAATCTCAGAACGAATCAAATTAGAAGCGGTTAATTAGCTAATTATGTGATTTTCTATTGTAATTGGAGTTATACCATAAGTAAAATTATTCCACTATATAAAGAGGAGTTCTAATCATTTGTAAGACATCATCACTCACAGAAGTTATAGAAAATCAACTCTTTCTCTCTCATTTACATTATTGTTCATCAGTTTTTCCATTTTTACTATTTCTTGCAATTATCAGTTCGAGAGTGTCTTGACTCGAGGGCTGAAGCTTTATTTTGAACACCATTTTGATTTATTTATAATTCAATTATGTTATTTACTTTCATATTTATCAATTAGTATTGAGTGAAATCACATATCCTTAAAACCACAATATAAGTTTTAATTGTTATCCAAATTTTAGGGTAAACAATTTGGGGCCCAAAGTGGGGCTAAGGGTAATAGTGATTGTTCAATACTGATTCTGTAACACACTATTTTATGCTTGTTCTTGTAAGCAGTTTTGTTTTCACGATAAAGCATGTC
This sequence comes from Nicotiana undulata, assembly GCA_005239495.1. NCBI lineage: Eukaryota > Viridiplantae > Streptophyta > Magnoliopsida > Solanales > Solanaceae > Nicotiana > Nicotiana undulata. The sequence goes on from ML248004.1 coordinate 64,069, forward strand.
AAACTCACAAACAATACCCACACATTGTGACAATGACCTCGGATTTCACGGGGGGAAACGACAATGTAGCTGCTCCAGGGGTCGAGGTGCCTCAGGCTGATCTCGAGGGAGCACCAATTGCCAATCAAGTCGACGTAAGTTCACATATCACCTTGAATTCGAATTTGGGTGCAGATCCCGAAGGGAGCGTGTGCAGAGACGGCCAATCTGGTGGTAGAGGTACACATGGCGGATGAGATGGAGGAGTCAGCCTCCAAGTAATATTCGAGATGTTACAGGATCAAAAAGCCGCTACTACACAGTTACAAAACCAGCATCGAACACCGAGTGGGGTCGAACTTGAAGTGGCCTGTCGAACCAAACTAGTGCTAGAAAAGTCAAACGCCAATGAATCGGGGACTGACCCCACTGTTATGAGAATGCTCGAGGAGCTCACCAAAAGAATTGAATCAAGAGAAAATAAAATTTAGGCAAATGATGAGAAGGTATAAATGTACAACTCTCGGGTTGACCAAATACCGAGGGCACTGCCGATTTTAAAAGGAATGGGCTCAAAGAAGTTTGTGCATAAGCCATTCCTCCTAAGTGCGGCTCCGAAACCCATTCCGAATAAATTTCGTATGTCAGAAATCCCTAAGTACAATGGGACCACCGATCCCAACGAGCATCTCACCTCCTATACTTGCGCCATCAAAGGAAATGGTTAAGAAGATGATGAGATCGAGTCCGTTCTACTGAAGAAATTTGGGGAAACTCTATCGAAGGGGGAAATGATATGGTACCACAATCTACCACCAAATTTCGTCGACTCATATTCCATGCTTGCCGATTCTTTCGTAAAGGAACATGCCGGGGGACCTTTTCAAAGTAAAAAAAAGGATAACAAATTGCTGAGGGAGTTCGTGTCTCGATTCCAAATGGAACACATTGAATTACCACCAGTCACAGACGATTGGTTTATTCAAGCCTTTACTAAGGGGTTCAACGAATGGAGTTAGATAGCATCACGTAAACTAAAACCGAATCCAATTGGATATCCGGCAGTAACGTAGGTCGATGTACATAATCGGTACCAGTCGAAGATTAGAGTCGAGGATGAACAATTGGGAACCCCTTCCAGTTTCGTATATCCGAACAGGTCCGCAGGTAGAAATTAAAGGGATATCGATAGGGAACCTCGGTCAAATAGAAACTGATATCAGCCGTACAATGCAGATCGTAGAAATGGCGGCCCTGGGCGCAATCCCATTCGAAATGATCAAAAGGGCGACCGAGGACAGAGTTCTCGGGGACTCATGAGCAAAAGTGGTTTCGTAAGCATGCCGATCCCATAGAGGCACTGAGATTATCGGAGTACACCTTCAATATCGACGCATCAGGTATTATGTCGGCAATTGGGAGAATCAAAGATACTAGATGGCCCAGACCCATACAAACCGATCCTTCTTAGAGAAACCCCAATCTAATGTGCAAGTATCACGGGACGCATGGTCACAGAACTGAAGACTACAGACAGATGAGGGAGGAGGTGGCCTATCTATTCAACGAGGGTCATCTTCGAGAGTTCCTAAGCGATCAAGCCAAAAACCATTTCAGAGAAAGAGACGCCAACAGGAAAAATGAACAAGAAGAGCCACAACATGTGATCCATATGATCGTCGACGGGGTCGATATTCCACAATGGGCCCGTGTTCAAACACACCAAAGTATCCATTACAAGGGAAAAGAGGACCCGAGATTATGTGCCAGAAGGCACCGTATCATTCAACGATGAGGAAGCAGAACGAAACTCTCAACCCCACAATGATGCTCTAGTAATTTCTATCCTTCTGAATAAATTCAGGTTAAGCGTGTGTTAATTGATCCAGGGATCTCGGAAAATATAATTCGATCGAGGGTTGTAGAGCAGCTCGGCCTGCAAGATCAAATCGTACTTGCAGCTCGAATCCTGAATGGTTTAAACATGGCCAGCGAAACAACTAAAGGTGAAATCATTTTGCCGGTGAACGTAGCTGGAACAATACAAGAAACCAAATTCTATGTAATCGATGGAAACATGAGGTACAACGCCCTGCTCGGAAGGCCCTGGATTAACAACATGAAGGCAGTCCCTTCGACTTTCCACCAAATGTTGACATTTCCAATGCCGAACGGGGTGAAAACGGTATATGGGGAGCAACATGGTGCAAAATAAATGTTCGCGTTCGATGACGTAATACCGATATCGGCGCTTTAGACAACAAAGGGATCGGAGGTCAAAGGAAACCAAGAGGCCAAATAGAAACCACAACTACTGGCCTCGACTCAGTCGGAAAAGCAGGGAATGGAAGAAGAGGACGATGAATACTAGATCCGTCGATCCTTCATTATTCCCAAAGATTCTGACGCCACAAAATCAAGAGTCAAAGAGCTGGAACAAGTTATACTAATCGAGTACCTGCCCGAACGAAAGGTATATCTGGGTACGGTATTAGCCGCCAAACTCAGCAAAAAGCTCATTAATTTTCTTATTGATAATATGGATTTTTTTTCTTGGTGCCACTTAGATATGACAAAGATCCCACTAGAGATAACAACACATCGATTGAGTCTTGACCCAAAGTTCAAACCGGTAAAACAAAAGAGGAGGCTCAGTCCGAGGTAAAACATGAATTCATCAAGGATGAGGTAACTAAAATTCTAAAAATAGGATCCATCCAGGAAGTAACATATCCCGAATGGTTAGCAATCATGGTTACAACAACAACAACAACAAACCCAGTTTGATCCCAACATAAAGGGTCTGGGGAGGGTAGTCTGTACGCAGATCTTACCCCTACCTAATGCAGGTAGCGAGGCTGTTTCCAATAGACTCTCGGCTTAGGAAGGTCAAGAAGAAGAAGAGGGAAGCAAGGAAGGAAGAAAGATGGAAGAGAAAAAAAAGGGACAAATAAAGGATAAATAGTATCAAATAATAGCAACAGGGAATAAATTACCTGAGGCGATCAAAACCATATAATGTAATAAAAATCTAAGAATATTAAGCAACATGCATGCTATTAAGCCTATCAGTGAACAATATAAACTACTTACTAACCTTCTACCTTACTCTTCGACCTCCACACCCTCCTATCAAGTGTCATGTCCTCAGTGAGCTGAAGCAGCGCCATGTCCTGCCTAATCACTTCTCCCCAGTACTTCTTAGGCCTACCTCGACCCCTTCTCAAACCCTCCATGGCCAACCTCTCACACCTCCTGACAAGGACATCAATGCTTCTTCTCCTAACATGTCCGAACCATCTCAGCCGCAACTCCCACATCTTGTCCTCCACGGAGGCTACCCCCACTCTGTCCTGGATAGCTTCATTCTTAAACCTATATCTCCTGGTACACCCACACATCCATCTCAACATCCTCATCTCTGCTACTCTCATATTCGGCATGTGGGAGTTCTTGACTGGCCAACACTCAGCCCCAAACAGCATAGCAGGTCGAAACAACACTCGATAAAACTTACCTTTAAGTCTTAACGGCACATTCCTATCACATAGAACACCAGAAGCGATCATCCACTTCATCCACCCCGCTCCGATGCGATGCGTGACATCTTCGTCAATCTCCCCGTTACCCTGGATAATAGACCCGAGATACTTAAAAATTGCTCTTTTGGCGATAACTTGAGCATAAAGCTTAACCTCTACGTCTGCATTATGGGTCACACTGAATTTACACTCGAAGTATTCTGTCTTGGTTATACTCAGTTTGAAACCTTTAGACTCCAAGGTCTGTCTCCAAACCTCCAACTTCGCATTAAATCCGCTACGCGTCTCGTCAATCAACACTATATCATCGGCAAATAGCATGTACCAAGGCACCTCCCCTTGGATGTGACGCGAGAGTACATCCATCGCCAAGGCAAACAAAAATGGGCTAAGAGTCGATCCTTGGTGCAACCCCATCAACACAGGGAAATGGTCCGAGTCACCACCCACAGTCCTCACCCGAGTCTTTGCATCATCATACATATCCTTAATCACCCTATTGTACGCTACCTAAATGCCGCTAACCTCCAAACACCTCCACAAGACCTCCCTTGGAACTTTATCTTATGTCGTCTCAAGATCAATAAACACCATATGCAAATCCTTCTTCCTTTCTCTGTACTGCTCCACTAATCTCCTTTCCAGATGAATTGCTTCAGTAGTCGAATGCCCCGACATGAATGAAAACTGATTTTCAGAAATAGACACTCACCTCCTCACACTGGCCTCCACCACCCGCTCCCAAACCCTCATAGTGTGACTCAATAACTTGATACCCCTATAATTGTTGCAATTTTGAATAACACCCTTGTTCTTGTAAAGAGGAACCATCGTACTCCACCTCCATTCTTCGGTCATCTTCTCTGTCTTAAAAATAACATTAAACAGTCCAGTGAGCCATGTATACGGTAAAAATTGGAGGAGTCCGATTTCGAGGTCTCAGTTGAGCCGAACCTGAGCTCGATGGGTTTGCAGTAAAATTTGAGTCGATCTCAGAATGGAAACCTCGAGAGAATGCATCGAAGGACCGACATGGCCTACCTTGAGGCAATGCAAAATCGATGGCAGTCAAGGAAAGGTGGGAATTCCCAAAGATACGTGGGTAAGACGGATAATATTTATCATAAATAGTACAAATCCGTACTAAGCCATTATACAGCTGTACTAGTAATATTATTTTTCATAATTATAAAGGTACTATATTAGGGTTTTCCCCTCCTATATAAAGGGGACCCCAATCATTTTGTAAAGGCAGGATCAATACAATTTACTGCAATAGAACATTCTACTCTAGTTTTCTTGTTTAATGTGCTCAACGTTACTCTCCATCTTTATTGTTCTTTATTTATTGTTCTTAAATTATTGCTCATAAATTCACTGCCATCGACTAGCCTGGAGACCCCCGAGACTATCGAACTCGAGGCCCCCAGTTCTTTGACAACATTCTTGTTACTTACACTTATTATTTCTTGATTATTAACTAGTATTAGAATAAATCACATATTTTTAGAACCACAAATCAAATATAACTGTTAATACCATTTTTGAGGTAAACAGTTTGGTGCCCACCGTGGGGCTAAAAATAATAGTGATTGTCTTAGTTCTAGCTTTCTGATAACACAAGTTATTCTTCACACTTTTTCTTGTCCAAGACTCTTTGATTTTAGGTCAAAAATATGTCTAACTCAGCAAGCGCACATGGAAATGACGGTCTTGAGTTCCATTGAGATAACAGTGCAACAACCTCATCCGCCGTTGTGCCACCGCAAAACCCTAGGGTAGCACCAGCTCCAATCCCAGATGACGCTGGTTCTCATATTGCTGTGCACGTCGATTTGGGCACTGATATTGAAGGGAGCATACGCTGAGGGGTCCAACCTAACACACAAAGAACACAGGCTCGAGATGAAGTCATCATACAAGTCATTTTTGAAATATTACAAGCACAGCAAGTGGCTATTGCCCAACTACAGAGTTAGCAGAAGACTCCGAGCACAGCAGGACCGAAAATAGCCTCCCGAGTTGAGCCAACACCAGAAAGATCGAGCAATAATGGGTCAGAAACAGACCCCACTATCATGAGAATGCTCTAGGAGCTCACCAAAATAATCGAGTAGGAAAAAAGAAGATAGAGGACAATGATAAAAAAGTAGAAACCTACAACTCGAGAGTCGACCACATCCCAATGAGCATATTACCACATATACTTGTGGTATAAAAGGAAATGACATAAAAGACGACGAGGTTGAGTTCATTTTGTTGACGAAATTTGGAGAAACACTGTCCAAGGGGACCATGATGTGGTATTATAACCTCCGCCGAACTCAATAGATTTGTTTGCCATGTTGGCAGACTCTTTTGTGAAGGCACATATTGGTGCCATTAAGGTCGCTACAAGGAAGTCGGATGTCTTCAAAATTAAACAAAGAGAGAACGCGATGCTAAGGGAGTTTGTATCCCGCTTTCAGATGGAGCGGATGGAATTACCGCCAATCTCCGATGACTGGGTCGTGCAAGCCTTCACTCAGGGCTTGAATGAACGAAGCTCGATAGCTTCGAAGAAACTGAAGAAAAATTTGATCGAGTAACCCGCCGTAACTTGAGCGGATGTGCATAACAGGTACCAATCAAAAATCAGGGTCGCACCCCCCTTTTTCCCCTTCGCGGTGGAAGTCAGGGTTTTGACATTCTTTGGGACAACTCATTTCCTTTTGGGAAATAGGTATAGAAGTTGAAGAGTCGCCACCTAACATATTTAAGGTGCATTAGGGCACCTATTGCAAATAACTCATATAAACCAATTTACATTACTAGAGATTGGGTAAAGGCTTGAAATTACCATGAGGGGAATGTGTTAGGCACCCCTCGAGGTCCACAAAGGTGGGTCCCGGCCAAACTTATTTTGTGAATTAGTCATAAAGCAGATAAATCAGTCTAAGCACCCAGATGTATTAAAAGAATAAGGGAAGTCCTAGGTTTATTAGCCTATAGGATCACATCTATGCAATACCCGGTAAACCTTCCTCAACTAGAGGGATTACACGTGGAATTAGCGCACATGTCATCATATCCTTTACTACCCAATTACCCTCCCCTTTGTGGTTATATAAGCGATTCTAATTAAACGAACTCTATGCGTGCATTACCCGACCCTTCCTTATGGCCCTAGAGGTGTTTAGGACCTATAATTTAGGCAGTTCTAGACTCTCCTAAGGTATTTAAAGGAGAAAATCTAAGCGACAATAAACAACAAGTAGGACTATCAAGTAAAAGAACAATTAAGGGGGCTCATGTTTACCTCCACAAATAAACAGACAATTAACACGTCTCAAACAACAAGATTTCAGATGTTTCATAAAGGCCCTAGAGCAGGATATCTAGGTGTGTAAACAATCAAAATATATGTAGCATTGTGTTAAGGCGAGGAAATAGAGACCTAATCTGGGTAATTCACAAATAGTTAAACAAGGCACAATTTAACAATTTGAAGGATTTTTAATTACCTACAGGCCTGCCTAGGTCTGGATATGAGATACCCTATAAACATGTTGTCTAACTGTTATCAGAATTCTAACAATCAAATTAGAACAAATAGTTTGAATTTGTTGTGTCCTATAAGCATGATGTCTAGGTGCTGAACATTACAGAACTGATTTTATACACAATTATATGATACCTAGGTGTTGGGATTGCTTTTAAACTTTCTTTTATAGACAGAAGAGTTACTGATTTTAAGAATCCCCCCTTTTTACTAACTCCCTCAATATCTGTTTACAAGGATTATTATTACAGACCATAAACAAATGATTTACAGAATAAACAAAAGCTATGCTATTGTGATGACCCAAGGGGTCATTTTATGAATCTAGACTCCTTTCTAGGCTTAATAGCCATAAAAAGATTAATTTTAAATACCTCGATTTGCGTGTGCAGCCCGAGCGTGAAACCGAAAAGCTTTTATGTGAAAATATGAGAAATAGTAATTTCTAGAGTTAAAATTTGATTATAGTTGACTTTGGTGAACATTTTGAGTAAACGAACCCGCATCTGTGTTCCGACGATCCCGGAAGGTCCACAGTAAAAATGTGGGACTTGGGCGTATGCCCGGAAATGAATTACGAGATCCCAAGCCTTAGAAATAATTTTTTTAAAGAAATTGTTTTCCTGAAATATTTATGAATTAAAGAAAAGAATTAATGTTTGAAACCATTGGTATCGGGCCCGTATTTTGGTTCCAGAGTCTGGTACAGATTTGTTATAGTGTTTAAAGGTTAAATGTGAAATTTGGTGAAAAACGGAGTTTATTGATGTGATTCGGACATCCGGTTGAGAAATAATGAACTTTAAGTGTTATTGAGTATAATGATGAGTTTTGAGGTTTAATTAATAGTTTTACATGTTAATTTCATGAATTGAACGCACGAGCAAGTCCGTATGATGTTTTTAGACTTGCGTGCATGTTTTGTTTAGAGCCCCGAGGGCTCGGGTGAGTTTCGAATAGGCCACGGGATATTTTTGCACTTAAAAAGACTGTTGTAGCTTCTGTTTCTGGTGCCCTGGTCTCATGTGCTATGCGATCGCATAGCTAGGTTCGCGATCGCATAGTGTAAACTTCAGGGGGTCGTCTTTGTTCAGTGCGAACGCGGTCTGGGCCCCGTGAAGGCACAATGTATCTGGGAATGGGGAGGGGGTTTGCGTTTGTGTTATGCGAACGCACAGTGTAAAATGGGCCTGGGGGAGGGGGAGACCAAAAACACTATGCGAACAAACCCCCCTGTACGCGATCGCGATGGCCCAATGTCCTAATCCTGTGTGAACGCGGAAGTCCTATGCAAACGTATAGAAGGCTTGCCCAGGCATATAAATACAGTTTAAAAACGGGCAGAACCTTTCTTCTTCATATTTTCGAACCCCACAGCCCTAGGAACGAATTTCTTCATCAAAGTTCATCCCCAAGTTGTTGGTAATCAATTCTAAACTTTACTCTTTCAATTACCCAATGTTTTTTCATCACTTTAAAAAACAACCTAGGAATTTTCATGGTCAAAATTGAGGGTTTGGGTAGAATTAGGGAATTTTGTAAAAATAGAATCTTTACCTCGAATTGAGGTCGAATTTCTAAACTAATTGTAAATTCGGGTTCATGGGTGAATGAGTAAACGTAATTTGGTCTGAACCCCGAGTTTAGACCAAGCGGGCCAGGAGTCGGGTTTTCACTTTTTTTGAGAAAACTTAGGAAAAATTATGATTTTCAATAAAGTTAGTTCCTTTAGCCTTAATTAATGATATTACGTTAATTATGATTAGATTCGAGTGTATTGGAGGTGAATTAAAAAGGAAAAGCTATAACTGAACAGTGAGTGGCATGCGAAATTGAAGTAAATGCTTGGTCTAACTTATACTTGACGGAATAGGAATTCCAAACTTAATTGCTATGTGAAACTGCATGTGTGTGGTGTATAGGTGAGGTGACGAGTATCTATGCACCACCAAATTGTCTGTTAAACATGACCCCTTCCCCGCTTCCAATTTAATTAATTCATGTCTTAATTGTTCTATGTTCATTATTATTTCTATGATTACTTGGCTTTGTTACTTTGTTGAAATCTTGTTATAATTATTTCGGAAGAATATTAGTTATTTTCTTGGTTTCCTTTTGGTAGATAAAGGTGGATCAGTTTGACATCATTTTACGAGATACATATTTATGTTCCTGTTGGTTTCATGGTTGAGATGATATTGATGAAGTTTATGAGAAAATACAGTTTCTTGTTTATAATTGTTGAGACAAAAGTATTGTGAAAGGCTTGGCCTGAATTGTGAAAATTTATAAATAAAATGATATGATATGTCTGGTGGGAGCGGGTTGCACGCTGCAACAAGGAGTGATAAGGGTGGACAGGTGGGATCGGGTTGCACGCCGTAACAGGAGCAATAAGGGTGGTATATATTTAGGGTGGAGAAATAAGGGTGGACAGGTGGGAGTAGGTTGCACGCCGCAACAAGTAGCAATAAGGGAGGACACTTATGTTTTACTGATTTTCAAAGAAAACAAAGATTTGAAAACTTACAGTTTTACTTTACAACTTTTCATATTTTGCACTACTGTTATTTTAAAGTCAAAGTTTGGAAATTTGGAAACTTACGTGAGAATTGGTTATAGTTGATACCTGGAAAAGGTGACAGAGTTATTTTAGTTGTTGCTACAGTTATTATTTATTTGTTTTAGATTTCCTTCTTGCTTCATTTATTGTTGTTCACAGGTTATATTTTTAATGCCCCGTCGTAGCCTTGTCATTACTTCGTCGAGGTTAGGCTCGGCACTTACTCAGTACATGGGGTCGATCGTAGCCTTGTCATTACTTCGTCGAGGTTAGGCTCGACACTTACTCTTTTGTGCAGGTCCAGGTACCGGCTAGCAGTAGAGATTTTTAGAACAGCCATCCATTTATTCGGAGACACGGGGTAGATCTGCTGGCGTTCGCAGATTCCTGGAGCCTTCTCCTATTTTTATAAACACCGTTTTATTATATTGGGAACAGTTACACTATTTCTTTCAGCCCAGCACTTGTAGTATTCTTTAGTAGTTCGTGAATTGTGACACCAGACCCTGGGTTAGTCTTAGAGTTATTTATATAATTAGTTCGTGGCTCATCTTATTTATTTGTTTATTACGTTATAATTGGAATTATTCATTTGAAATCATTAGATTAAGTTTACGTTAGATTTATTTTATTATGTGTAAATAAATAATCAAAGAAAAATAGCTAATCGAACTCTAACATTGGCTGGCCTAGAAAGTGTGGTGTTAGGTGCCATCACGATCCCCAAGGTTGGGAATTTGGGTCCTGACAAGTTGGTATCAGAGCACTGGATTTCTTATGTCTCACAATTCACGAACAAGCTTAGTAGAGTCTGAAGGATCGGTACAGAGGCGTCTGTACTTATCTCTCAGAAGCTATTGAGTTAGGAAACAACTTCATTTTTATTTTTATTCTATCGTGCGATTCTTGTATCTCAAATACTGATTGAATTCTTCTATTTTCTCGTATATGGCGAGAACATGTGCTTCATCTTCCGCTGACCAGCATTCCGGTCCTCCAGCAATAGCAGCTCCTACTAGGGGCAGAGGCCGAGGCCGCGCCATAGGACGAGGCAGGGACAGGACTCAGCCAATTTCTCAGGCTGCAACCCTAGCTGTGGAACCTCAGATCGAGATTAATGAGGGGGTTCCAGCTCAAACCGTTCCAGCGGGACTAGCTCAGGTCCACGAGGGGTTTATTGCCACCCCGGTTCTTCAGGATGCTTTGGTCTGTTTAGTAGGCCTTATGGAGAGTGTGGCCCAGACTGGCATATTCCCGGTTGCAGCAGCCGTATCTCAGGCTGGAGGAGGGGTCCAGACTCTTGCTAACCACACTCCAGTTCAGACTACTCCTCAGGTTCAGACCCCAGCAGCCAATCCAGTTGGGGTAATTCAGTCAATTGCTCCAGCGTCGCCGGTTGATGGGGGAAGCTATGTCTACCGATGCTTTATGGAGATTGGGAAGGTTCATTAAGCAATTCTACAGCTATAGGGAGCATGAATATGCCCAACATAAACCTGGAAATACCAGGCCTTCAAACAGTACAAGATGCCAAAGTCTCAAAGTGTCCAATAGGGGTAACCTGGTGCGTCAACGTTCCCAAGGGCCTCAGGGACCCCGTGCAATGCTCACACCAAGATCCTTCAAATAGAGAAGTGGTTATGTACAGTGTGGAAGGTCCATCCCCAGTGTGCAAGAGTTCGAAGGAATCTCATGGATTCCTAGGCAATACACACACTGGAGGGGCAGAATCTTAAGTAATCTAAGAGTAGGAGTGAGAGTGCTTGACATAGTTGGAATAACTTTTGGAAAACAGTATAGGAGTAAACCACATAGGAGTGAAAAAATATTTCATGAGTGGACACAGTTTGGGAAAAACATATTAAGAGTGAAAACCTTTTGAATTTGTTTTGAGAAAAGAGGTTCAATAAACAACAACACAATCACAAACCTTAGTATTGCCCAGATTCAACTTAGTTTATTAATCAACTCTATGTGAGGACAAGCAATTGTACAGATAGGGATCAGGGTCAAAGGAATAAGAAACACAAGACATGATGAAAGTCAGAGCACATTGAGCAACAATGACATGGAACAGACAAAGGTTGAGTGACACTCAACAAATAAATTCATAGCATTCATTGGAACATAGATTACTGATCTAGAATATTTGACAGAAATACATAAGTATACCAGTCACACTTAGTGCTAAGTAGTTGTGTTAACTAGCAGCAATAGACCGTACATCATAGAGACTAAGTGTAGGAATGATCATGCTGAGGACAGGGGTCTGACTGAACTTGTCATACCAATTGATGATAATGGAAAGAAAGATAAAACAAAACTTAGAACATAAAAAGCAAACATGTTGGTTTAAGGCAGTAAACAGGAAGGACTACAAACCTAAATAGGAATAACATGTTGATTGAGGAAATAAACATGGAAGAGTGAACTTAAACATGCTGACCAAAGCAACAAACAAGAAAGGACACAGAATTACTATGCAGTAGTTATCCTAGCACAGAAAGACATGGCCTTAACATAAGTAAAGCAACAATGAGCACATAGATTTAGACTTTATAATAGAATGAATGGAATTAGGAGCAGAAACATACCAGTTAAGGAAGAAAAACAAAAAGTAAATTAGGTAGGATTCCACAGTCTAGCCTTGTCTTTCAGCCGGCTAGACAACCGATGAGCAAGGGTAGCAGAGAGAGAGAGAGAGAGATGAGAGAAAGTTTGTGTGTGTGTGTATGTTTTTGAACTATTGTTTGTGTGTTAGAGAGGCAGAATAAGAGTGTATATATAACACTTAGGGAGTAGAACAAGTAAGGTAAAGAGAATCAGAGTTCAATCAGTTAAGGATCAATCAACCAAATTACATAATCAATTCATATAGGGAGTCCAGAAAAGACTCCTTTAATTGGGGAATAGTCAATTAACGGTCATAGCAGGGTTCTATTAAGGTAATGAATCAAAATCATAACATATAGAGAGTCAGTAAAAATCTCCAAACTACTGTCCACTAATTAAGGCAAGTAAAATAGGGAAACAAGTCACAAAAAGGGAAACTAGTAAAATCCTAGCACACGAATTTTAACAGGGCAATTTAACAAGAAACAATTAGTAAAAATCTTCAAAGAGTATTGACTAAAAATCGAAACACTTAATTAAAACAAGAGATTTTTAAAGGAAAACACCCAATACTACTCGAATCACCTCAGATCTATAAAGATCTGAGAAGAATCAAGACGTAGTGAAACTAGGGTTTCAGAAAATAGTACAAATGAAGAGAATCGGTGAAAAACCCATGGATTCATACTAAAAGCAAGAGCAACCCCATACTCACAAATGAAAATGGCATGAGATAGGCCGGTAAACAAGTTCCAGGAAGGAACATGTTGGATTTCCTTAAGACTTTCTCAAGGACTCATGAAATCAAATAGCCAGGGAGTATAGGAGACCGGTGGTGGTCGGATAATGCACGGAAACACAATATAATGGAGGTTCTCGCCGGTGACGGCGATTAAGGTTAGGGCGAGTTGAGAGAGAATTGGAGGGGTGAGGGAAATGGGTGACGGTGGAATGAGAATAATGTGAGGGGTTAGGGTTGGTTAGACATTAATAAGGCAAGTTTAATCGTGGACCATTGATCTAAAAGATCAACGACCACGATTAAAGGGGATATTGATCCTTTCAATGTCAATTTCCATTCTTTGCAATGTTGACAAAGGGAAAATATCTACCCCAGACCCTCCATCCAGCATGACCCTTTTTACATAATATCCCTCGACTTTGACCGTCAAGTGCAGAGCCTTGTTATGAGCAGCTCCCTCGGAAGGTAAGTCGTTTCGTCTGAAGGAAATTTTGTTAACTTCGAAGAAACGTTTTGCCATTCTCTCTAGTTGTTCAACCGTGGTCTCGGTTGGTACATATGCCTCATTTAGTGTCTTTAGAAGTACCTTTTGGTGCTCATCTGAGCCCTACAGCAGAGACAGGAGTGAAACCTGAGCAGGAGTTTCTTTGAGTTCTTAAACCACAACATACTCAGAAGTTTTCATTTTTCTGAATAATTCCTCAGCTTCTTCGGCAGTAACAAGCTTTTTGAGGGGGAAACACTTATGTTTGGCTCTGTTCAACTAATCTAGGTTGTGATACTTCCTATATGGGGTTGTTTCATTCATTTCCCCTCTGACTTCCTTCCCTTTATAGGTAACCAACGTCTGATTATAGTTCCAAGGGATGGTAGTAATGTCTTTTATTGGGATTTGTGGCCTGCGACTTATGATCAGAGGCTCATCTAGATTTTGTGAGATAGCTGGACCTTTTGATACATACGTCCCCTTTGGTACATACATTCTTGGAAAATTTGATCTTAGCTCTAACCTTTTTGGAGGGCTCAACATGAGCTGCCTATTTTTGGGAGCTCTTGGGACGTAGAGGATGGCTTCTTTGGTTAGTGTCTCCTCTCTCTCTACTTCCTTGGCCTTTTCTTCATTCTGGATGGTAGGCTTTGTTTTCTTTTCATCCCTGACCGTATTTTCCACCATTTTAGATTTCTTTTCTGTATCTGCGATGGCAATGATGGCTTTTAATGCAGGGTCAAACTCCTTGTCTTCACAAATCATCCCGATGACGGGCCCGTTGTTGTGGGCCGGTAACTGGTTATTTGTTACATTGGGGACTTCCTCGTCCCTTAGCACTACCTTTTTCTGTTCAATCAAATTTTCAACTGCTCTTTTGAGAGTCCAGAAGTCCTCGGTATCATGCCCTTCTGCCCCAGAATGATAGGCACACCTGGTACCCGGCATGTATGATGGAGATTCAGGATTCTGCCTGTTTGGAGGTACAGGCTGCAAAAGGCCCATTTGAACCAGTTTTGGAAAGAGGCTAGAATATGACTCACCAATGGGCATGAAGTTGGTTTTTCTGGTTGTCTCACGAAGACGGTTATTGTATTGGTAGTTATTCTGGGGAGGACGTGGATTATATAGGGCTTGGTGAGGAAGGTTATTTCTGGGAAGTGAAGCTCGATTATCATTGTATTGTTGTTGTTGCCGGGTGTACGGTTGAGCATTCATCACTGTATAAGGATTAGGAGATATAGCATAGGCCATGTCTTGATGAGGATAATAATGGTGTGGATCCCTGGGAGATGGGCCTGAGTAATCCTGAAACTGTTGAGAACTTTTTAAGCTCAAAGCCATCATGGCTCATTCTTCTTTCTTTTTCCTGCTTGCTAAGCCTCCCGAGACGCTCTAAATGTCTTGGGAGGTGGCTCTTAGATCTGATTGACTCAAGATACAACCTGTTTTTAAGCCGTTTTCTACAATTTCACCAATTTTGATGGACTCCGCAAACGGTTTTGCCCATGGCAGACATCATATTTGAAAAATAATTGTCCTCTTGGGCCTGCAGGAAAACACTGACCATTTCGGTTTCATTCATAGGGGATTTCACCCTAGAAGCCTGTTCACGCCATTTAATGGCGTATTCTCGGAAGCTTGCGGAGACTTTCTTTTTCAGGTTGGATAGAGAATTTCTGTCTGGAGCTATGTCAACATTGTATTGGAACTGTCTCACGAAATACCAGGATAGATCATCCCATATGTGCCAGCGGGAAATATCTTGATCTATGTACCATTCAGAGGCAATTCCAGCAAGGCTTTCCCCAAAGTAGGCCATTAATAACTCTTCTTTTCCCCCTGCTCCTCTCAGCTAAATGCAGTATCATTTCAAGTGGGAAATCGAGTCTCCGTGCCTGTCATACTTTTCAAACTTGGGTGTCTTGAAACCCCCAAGCAGATGCACATGAGGGAACATGCACAGATCAGCGTAAGACATTTGTTTGTCCACTCAGGCCCTGTATATTTTTCAAGCTTTTATCGAGACTCCTCATTTTTCGTGTAATCTCCTCTTGTTCGGGATTTCTCAAGATTCTCTCCTGCTCCATAGGAGATTCAGATTGCAGATGTTGAGGATAAGAGTTCGGGGTGATTCGGGCAGTATCCAGTTGGAACTAGGGAGCTTGAAAGGTAAAGTTTGACGGCTTAAAGCTTTGCCGTGGTAATGATGGCTGTGCCATACCGGCAGCTGGCGGTGCAGTGAACACAACAGATGGTATTCCCGAAGATGGTTCCTGGGGGCGAACCTCAGAAGGCAGTCTGGTAAAATTTGTTGTCATAGTGGGGAATCTGAATGGTATGAATGGATTGGGTGCTGAAACCGGAATATTAGTAGTTCCTACTGTCCTTGGGATCAATTCGGGGAAGCCAGGGATGGAACTAGGTGGCTCCCTGCCATTAGACAAAGCATCCCACATCTCCAGCATGCGACATCTTAGTCTTCTGTTTTCTTTAGCAGTTGCTGATTCTGATTGTGGGATAACCAATGAGGGTTCATCCTCGGGTTCGACAATAGTCAAATGACTTTCAGAGGTCACTGCAATGCTTCCCTTTGATCTTGTGAAATAATGGTGTGGCGCCAGAATACCACCGCAAAACCAACCACCTTAAAAATAAGACCCTGAGCTCATGATAGACCTCAAACGGGCTAGTTTGAGATATTAACATATAGGGAATCACACGTTGGGGAATGCGATGCACCTAAGCAACCAAACATTTTCTAAGATGTTTTACGACGACTTTGTGTTTCATCCCGGCTTTAATGTTTCACTCTTTTCGTTTCTTGATTATTTTCTTTTAAGGTTATGATCGAATCCTATAGGGATTGCCTACGTATCATGACGCTAGATGAATCAGTTTTTGCGCAGTTCGGGAAGATTGAGAATGGAGTAAATAAGCTAAATCTCCTTTTTTCTCTTCTTTTTTTTAAAAACTTAGGCTATGAAAGCTTTTAGAAAAAGAAAAACACACTTTTTATTTTGAATTTTAGTTTTATTTTTTTTATTTTTATTTTTATTTATTTATTTATTTTTGGAATTTTTGAAAGAAGAGTTTTAAAAGAAGAAGAAAAATATTTTTGGCTCTTCTTTTTACTTATTCTGCTTTTGAAATGTTTGAAAGCAAGAATTGTTTTTTGACTTTTGATTCAATTATTTTTTTTGAAAAATACACAAGATAAAGGAAACATGTATTTTGGATTTTGATATTTGACTATTTTTTTTTAATTTTGAAATAAATACTTCTAAAGAAGAAAGAAAATATTATTGAATTTTTAATATTTAAATTTTTTCTTTTTGTTGTTGCTTTAATTTATGGGCAAAAGACTTCTAATAATGATGAAAATATTTTTTTTATTGATTGTTTTTTTTTAATGAAAGACTTCTAAAAATTCTTTTTCTTTTGTTTTGAACTTTAAGACTTTCAAAAGTAAGAAGAAAATATATTTTGTTGAATTTTCATTCCTTTTGTCTTTTATTTAGAAGAAGAAGGAAAATATTTTTTTGATTTTAAATGTTGCCTCTAAATTTTCAAAAGAGAAACTTTAAAGAAAAGACTTCTAAAGAAGAAAATAAATTTTTTTTATGAATTTTTGATTTTTTGTGGGAAAATATTTCAAAATGAAGGAAACTCATATTTTGATTTTTGATTGATTTTTATTATTTATGTGTTATATGAAAGACTTTGGAAGAAGAAAAATATATACATTCTTTTTGGGTTAAAAAAAATCCTTTTCTTTTGAATTTTCTAAGGAAAGACTTCTAAAGAGGAATTTAAAGATTTTTTATTTTTTTATTTTTTGAAAATTGGGGTTCTAAAGAATGACCTTTCTACACAAAGAAGTAAAGGAAATTCTTTTTGGATTTTTTAAAAATTGAGGGCCGGAACCGATGAGGTTTGCCTACGTATCTCACATCCGGTGAGAATCAGACGCGTAGTTTAGTCAGTTTTGACATAATCGGGAAAACATGATATTAACTTATTTTGAAATTTATTTTCTTTTTCTCTTAATTTTTCAAAAAAATATGCAGAGTTTCGAGGCATTTCCAAATACCGAGGTTTCACAACAGGGTAAATTTTCTATCCTACCTCACTCTTGATTTTTCTGTTATTTTTTCTTCCTTTACTCAATCGACACACAAATCGAAACAAATAATGTACACATAGCAGGTAAGATGCATCAGGATGGTCTTTCATTTTGGGTACACCTGTCCTAGACGGACCCAACCCCTATGTTGAGTCCCCTAAGTAAAAAAATGCACATGATGCAAATAATCGTTCCTACTAGGGATTCAGCATGAGGTTTTGTCATTCTAGGTTTAAACCTGGGGCTTTGTTTTAGACCTGGCTTACCCGAGAGGACAACTCGAGCCGAGGTGGGAGCGACATACCGGTAGTGGCTGATCCATCCCTGTACTTACTTGGTATGACTTCTAACAGAAAGGCGGGCCACGCGAACGTGTGCACAAATTTTTAGAAGACTCAGAAGGGAGGCGTAAGAAGGCATTTTAAATACAGTTCAAATAAATATCAATGCGGTAAATAAATGGCATTTAGCACATTAGGCACACAAATACAGTAATATCAACAATTTAATCAAATCAAGTAAAATCATATTAAAGCTCGGATTCTTGAACCCAGCAGAGTCGCCAGAGCAGTCACACCTCCTTTTTCAGAGTGTAGTATAGCCTATATATAGGCAGCCTAAGGAAGGCATAAATTAGGAATATTTTTTATCTCTTAATTCTGAAAATAGTACAATACAATTGTCCATTCTTATCCTATTTCAGCATCTTTGTAATAGCTAGGACAACTGTACTATTTCTAGAAGGTTCTTCTATTTACAACCCTGTTTACCCTTGAAAAAAAATACTATGTTTACCTAAAAATATGATTCAGTGATTTTCTTATTTTATTTTGATGTTTATCTTTATTCTAGAAGCTTCTTGAGCTGTTACAATCAAGATTCTTCATTTGAAGGTCCTGAAATACCCCTTAAAATTACCCCTTAGTGTTCTAGGTTAGGTTACTTATTAATGTTGACTAACTTTGACCTATTTGAGTGGTTAAGCTTAATAGCTAACCACTAATGAAGAAGCTGAGTTTTAAAACCCTAAATAAAGACTAGCAATTGATACTCGGTGAATTATTTTCAGGACTTAAACTAGTTAATTCAAGTGATCCTACTATGTGATTAGCTTAGTAATTAGACTTAATTAGTTCTCTTAAATTAGGACTTAGTTATCTATTTTAAGAATCATAAGCCTAAGTTATCTAATTAGGATTTTATTACTTAACCGTTAGGATGAAAAGTTCAGAGTTAGTCATTAGAAATTAGAGAGTTAGGTCACTAGTTCTTATAACTCTAAACATGTATGATCAGACTAAGGTGAGAATTAATTGACTAGTACAAACAATGATCAGTAAACTATTTTATAAGAAACAGTAAAAAGAAACTGAGAAACCCTAAAACTAAAATCAGTTGATTTATACAAAAATCAACAAATGAACCTATAATAACACAGAGACGAAAAACTATGAAAACCTAAACTAATTAGTACAAGAATCAGAAACTATACATAATTAACAAGACGAACATGTAAACATGAATTATTGTTTCAAATTACCACAATTCAGGAGCTTTAAAGGGAATAATACAAAGAGAAACAAGAACAGAAATTATGAAACCTTAATTTGTTAGTCGACATTCATAACATAAACCCACCCCCAATAAACAACTAAAACAAGTAAAGCATTTTAAACTCAAAGATCCAGTAAGTCTAGAAAAGTATGAAAAAGAAAACCTAAGTGCAGATTTCATGATCAAACCGGCTAGGACTGAATTTTAATCTATGTAATTGATTATTAAACAAATATACATAGAGAGGGAGTACCTAGTTAGGTTGGAACAAATTGGCCGGACTTGGTTGACTCGCCGAGCTTTGGCCCGATTCCGGCAGGGTTCGTAAACGACTCATGTAAGTTTGAGCTGTTGATTCTTTCTAAATTGGCCACTGAACGTTTTTTAGGGTTTTAGATTTTTCGATCTGAAATTGCCGGGTTTCGGTGGTGTTTTTGGAGAAATATACAAGATATTGGGGTTGAGGGGAGGAAGGGGATTATCTGGTGAACTTTTGATCAAATTTGGAGAAGGTCCGCTGTCGGTAGGCGGTTTCTGGAAGGTGGACCACGGTGGTAGACGACGAGGGTTAGAGAGAGGATGGAGACAGGTTGTTAGGGTGTTGGGGAGATGAGTTTGAGAAGGGATGGGGGTATGGTTAGGACAATTAAATAGTTAATGAGTGGGGAGTTTAGGGCCGTTGGATCAAGACGATCCAACGACTTAGGTTAGAATAAGGTGAAACGAGGTCGTTTTGTTTTAATGAGGGCTTGGACGGGTTGGCCGTTTTGGGCTGGGTATAATTGGGTATTTGTAACGACCCGGTCGGTCATTCCGTAGAATTTGCACCGTTATTTCTGTTATTGCCTTGGCATAGGTTGGTTATACTGATCTTGATGTGTCAGAGTTGGTAGGCTTGAAATCGAAATGATTATAATGAGAAATTAGCCACTTAGTCTTTAAAAATAGCCTTAAAGTGAGAAAAGTCAACAGAGAGTTGACTTATTGGTAAACGACCTCGGAATGCAGATTTTATGGCTCTGATAGCTTTGTTAGGTGATTTGGGACTTAGGAGTGTGTTAGGAATATTTTTGTGATGTCCGGTGTAGAATTAGGCTTGAATTGGCGAAAGTTAGTTTTTGGCTATTTCCGGTTGGCAGTTGAAAATAGGCTATCGGGGTCGGAATGGAATTTCGAAAATTGGAACAGGTTCATATAGTCATTTTGGATGTGTCTGCAAATTTTTAGGTTAATCAGAGTTGTTTTGGGGAGTACCGGCATCGTTGGTGGAATTTAGAAGTTTTAATGTTCATAGGCTTGAATTTCGATGAGTTTTTGGAGTTTTGATGTTGTTTTTGATGTTTCAAAGGCTCGACTAAGTTTTAATGATCATATATGATGTTTTGGTATGCTTGGTTGGGGTCCCGAGGGGCTCGGGATAGTTTCGGGTGATTAACGGAAAGTTTGGAATTTGCCTTGCTATTGCTGAAGTTGCTGTTTCTGATGTTTCCGCGCCTGCGGAAGATTGATCGCAGGTGCGGTCCCGCAGGAGCGGACTTGGCTCCGTAGGTGCGAGAAGGGGATGGGCTGGTGAGGTGCGAGGAAATGGTCGCACCTGCGAGGTCGCAGGCGCGGAGGTCGAGTCATAGGTGCGGATTTGGGTGACTTCAGGGGAGGTCGCAGGTGCGGAAGGAGTATCGCACCTGCGAAGTCGCAGGTGCGGAGAAAAGATCACAGGTGATGAAGTTGGGGGTTAGGCAAGATCTCGCAGGTGCGGATCTAGGACCGCAGGTGCGAGTAAAGTGGTCGCAGGTGCGAAACCACTGGACAGAAAGTATAAAACGTGCCTTCGCGAATTTTAGCCATTTTTCTCAATATTTCATCCGGGTTTGAAGCTTTTGAAGGGTTTAGAAGAGGTAAATCGACAGTTCTTCATTGAGGTAAGGTTTTTGGACTCTAAACTCATTAATACATGATTAAAGGTCGGATTAATGGTGAAAAAGTTGGGAAATATCAGTGGAAAAAGGGTAGTTAGGGCTTGGGATTAAAAAGCTTTAGAATGAGGATTTGAGGGGTCATTTGGACTCCAATTTCACTGTTCTTGGTATGTATAGACTCGTGGGAGGATGATGATTCTTGTGCTATAAATTTTATCGAATTCCGAGACGTGGGCCCGGGGGTCGGGTTTGACCAATTTCGGGATTTTTGAGTATTCTTGATAAATTTTGATTGGGATTCACCCATTAGCATGTAATAATGATATACACTTGATTGTTGGAAGATTTGGAGTGCTCGGAGGTCGAATTTCAATGCAAGGGCACTGCGGAGTAGTGTTTTAGCCGGTTTTGAGGTAAGTAACGCTTCCAAACTTGGAACTGAGGGTTCGAAACCCCAAACTGTCTGATATTTGATGTTAAGTGACAGTCATGCGAGCGTACAACGGATATTTGTAGCCTGGCTCATCCCACGACACTACCTAATGGTTATCTCAGGTTGATATTGGTACTGTGAAGTTTGCGTTTACCTTGAACGCAATAGAATCATGCTAACTATAAATGTTAAGGCTTTACGCCGATATGTTCAGACCGGAATGGTTGATTATTGTTGTCTCTTTTTATGATTATTGTTTCCATGTACTTAGTCCTGTTATAGTATATTTTCATGCCCCAGTCTCAGAAATTGTTAATTACATGCATATTTATCATTGTTTGGGCTAATTTATACATCTGTGAGCCATATGAGTGAGACTGGAAAAGGTATTGACTGAGTGAGGCCAGGAGCCTGGTATTGAGACAGTTATGAGATTGGACTGCACACCGCAGCGATCATTGAATCATGCCTTCGTTGGCTTGATATAACTCTTGGGCTTATAGGAAACCATCCAGAGTCTTTACACCCCCAGTGAGCGCACACATATTTAGGGATGGATCTTCCCTGGACATGGATCTTGTCCGAATGATATGTTTCGGAGATGGATCTTCTCCGTGGTGTTATTGTTCCGGATATGGATCTTCTTCGTGGTGTTTATGTTCCGAAGATGGATCTTCTCCATGGTGTTTAAATTTCGGAGATGGATCTTCTCCGTGGGGCTGGATTGGCCTTTTTCCTCAGTACTGGGTGACTGTGTCACCTGTGTTATGTAATATCCTGGATGGACCTTCCCTGTGCCGGAAGGCCAGATTCTAGTACTGAGTGGACCACCTTATGAGAGTTTGATTACTGAGTACACGGCATTCTTGATTCTATATGAATTCATGCAGGTATGCAGGGCTAGAGATAATGATGGATGCATCTTGTTTATTTTTTGATATATTACTATCATGTCCAAGTTATATATTGTTGTTCATAACTATCGGAGGTTTAGTCCGTCACTACCTCTCAGCCTGTAGTTTGGTTTCGTTACTACTGAGTTGGTGTACTCACGTTACCCCCTGCACCTTGTGTGCGGATCTAGGTACACCGAGATTTTGCTCTGGACACCGAGTGGCAGCAGTTTCATCAGAGTTGACGAGGTAGCAGCTGGCATCCGTGATCTCGTCATCTCTTTCTCTTCAACCTGTTGTATTTACTTTCATACTATGTTGGTCATTGATTTTCGGATCATATTGTGTATTAGCAGTTCATGACTGTGTGACACCGGATCCGGGAGTTGTAGATTTTGGGTCTTTAGTTTCATAAGCTTCCTTTAAACACAGACCTTTAGTATACTTAACTTCAGGCAGTTGAAAAATGGTAACTTACTTAATAAACGGTTCAGGATTAGTTACAATAGGTGGCTAGCCTGGTTTCACGACAGGAGCCATCACGACTCCGAAATTGGGTCGTGACAAGTTGGTATTAGAGATCTAGGTTGAATAGATCTCACCAGTCATGAGTAGGTTTAGTAGAGTCTTGCGGATCGGTACGGAGACGTCTGTACTTATCTTCGAGAGGCTACAAAACCCTTAGGAAACATTCCACGTTCTTGAATTCCTGTCATGCGAATCCATTTGATTCATCAAAAAGCGTAATTCTTTGAATTCCTTTCATATATGCGAATGCGCATGCGAGCGCTTGGTATCAGTTGTGCGTCGGCGGCTGGTGACTTCCAGGGGTGACATAGGACTTTTAACATGTTAATAATTGGCCAGTCCGAAGGACTTGAGGCCGGATTTTTGTCTGTGGATTGAGTGCTGAGATTTTGGTTGTGTAAGCACATGTGTTGGGGGACTTATATGTCCGTTTGTGTCCTTATTAATGGGAACTTGTTACTAGATGACTACATGGTAAGTGTGGGTGATAGTTAGATGTGTTCAGGTTGTGTGATTGTGACAAGAATGGAGTAGCGGGAAATGTGGCAAGAACCATTGATTATTTGACTTCTGTATTGAGTTACAATATGGCTTTGAGTTATGAGTATTGAAGGAACTCTCGTATAGCTTAGTTGTGGAGTGAAGTGGGTTTTCCTGTTATGTTCTAAGTTCCTGTGATGTCTTT
Organism: Nicotiana undulata; assembly: GCA_005239495.1. Lineage (NCBI taxonomy): Eukaryota > Viridiplantae > Streptophyta > Magnoliopsida > Solanales > Solanaceae > Nicotiana > Nicotiana undulata. The sequence continues at coordinate 87,671 of ML248004.1, forward strand.
TGAGCTGACCAATTCCCCAACAGCGTTCATGTAATTGATTGACGGTGCATGCAGCCGTGTTATAACTCCTTGGTTATTGTGTTCATGGATGACATCTTGGCATACTCGCGTAGCAAAGGTAGCATACTTAGCATTTGATTATGGTATTACAAGGATATATGGAGGAGAAGCCTTGTGCGAAGTTCTCCAAGTGTGAATTTTAGGCTCAGTTCAGTAGCATTCTTGGGACACGTGGTGTCCAGTGAAGGTATCCATGTGGTCAGACATGTGTGAGTAGATCTTCCAGAAGCTCAAGATTTCCTTGACCACAGCCCCAGTGTTAGTATTGCCATCAGCTTCAGGTTCTTATACCGCCTAATGGGATTTCTCGAGGGCAGGCAATGGTTATGTTCTGATGTAGGAAGGTATAGCAATTGCGTGATAGCTATGATTTTTGGAAGTGTATAGGGGGATATCATTTTGAGGTTAAGCAGGCAGGGGTATCTCCTGCGGGTTGTTCTGAGGTGTGTGGCCCTTATGTTTATCTGTAGTAAGTTCTCTCTATCAGTAAGTGATGTATGTTGTAGTTTGAGTTTAAATCACTTGAGGGAGTTGGCATGACCATTACGATGGTGAATACAAGATTTGCATACGCGTTGATAGTTAGATAGTTTGGGTCATATGAGCGTATGAAGGATTTAGTTGAATCCCACCACAGTATGGTGGCAGTAATAGTGTATGGTCATCGTGAGTTATTGTTTATCTTGATCGTTAGCTTTGAGCCAAGAGGGGGATTCTGTTAATGGTAAGTTGATTGCACGATTATGTGTTGTATTGATTTCGGTTCGAGGTATATTGGTGAACCAGTTATGACCTGCAGAGATGGAGTCTGGGAATGACTCGAGTAATGGAAATTTCTTCGATACAAGTTATATTATACTTTACGGATAGTGGAATTCATTGTATGATGGAGTTGTACTGGTAAGTGTAGAGTGTGCAATGTATGAGTGTGCTTGTTGCTTCAAGGGCGTGGATTACTTTCCTAGTATGTGGATTACAAGCGGGGTCAGGTCGTTCTGTTTACTTGGTTAGTGTAATTGAAATTGCGTAGAGTAAATGACGTTCGAGAATGGCTCAGACGGATTCAAGGGTATATGTAGCGATCGAGGATCTTCAAGGTGTGAGAAGGGCTAAAACTGAGATTTACGGGAAGGTGTCAAGGCTTGTGGTGTATTTTCATTATCATGGATTCTATCTATCAGTATCCGGAAGTAAAGGTAATGGCTTTAAATTTGCAGGAAGTCCCTTCAGGGTAAGTATTTCTAATGTGGTGAATTTGGGGATAATTGAGGGAGTATTCAACGGCTTATGAGCCTTAGACGGTATATTTTTATGTTCGGGTTTCGTGTGGTGAGTCGGGATTGAGAATCGTGGTATTATGGCAAGAAGGAGTATCAATTCGAACGTAAGTCAGAAGAAACTTGGATAAATAGGACATCTTGGTAGTACGTCGGATCGGCATGATAAGGGATATGGTTAGTCCTTTGGGTGTTTATAAGGTAATGAGTTGTTACAGGTGTTTCTTAGCAATTCTCTTGGAATTGGTGGCATGCGTAGCTTGGCTGAGTTAGAAGGATTCAGTCCTGGCGGTTTGGTGTTGTTCAAATATGATTCAGGAGTTCTTAATGGTTTCTACCACGGTTAGAGATGTATATTTGTACTGGCGTGAGGTCCATGTGATGTATAGTGATTTTGCTTCTAGATGGGATCAAATGGGAAGTTCTTGGCTAGTTGGGTACGTAGTTGTTTTGGCTAGGAAGGGAGCATGAAATTCTCATATTTATCATAAGATTGCATGGCGTATGTGGTATTTGTGTATAGTGGCATATGTGAGGTCACAGTTCAGTTCTGGAAGGAAGGTCAGAACTGGCAGTTTCAGATGATTAGGTAAAGGATACCACTATTAGGTGGCTGGATGAGAATATACATTCATTAAGGACAATGTGTTTAAGGAATGTGTGTGAATAAGGGTGCTTCATTGGTGTTACGTCGCTCTCTTGTTGGATCAACTACTGATATTCAAGGTTTCTAGGTGACCCAGAGGAACTATGGGAGTATCCCTCGTGGAAGGATTGAGTATCAGGGATGTGTTATGTATTCGAGCAGTGGAGTGGAGATTAGATATAGTAAATATGTGCGCTTCATGGACTTTGAGATTAAGAGTTCTAATAAACGAATTATTTTGTAGTGGTGAACTATGAGGATGCAAGCAAAGCTAGTCAGGTGTTAGTATATGTCATGATCCAAACATTATGAACCTTCAGAGAGTTATCTACCTGTTGTGGATCACCAGAGTTGATCTAGAATATAATTACCCGTATGCCAGTATGGGTGTGTGTCCTACACTGAGTCGGAATCATTGACCCCAAATTGCTATTGTTGAGGGATGTACCATTTGATTGTCACTGAGCTTATTCGTGTTTTGGAGTGATCTATGAATTACCTTTCGGTGTTTCGAGGAGTTGTGATCATTGGTTATATATGTGCATAGGGCGTAGTTCGATCGGGGCTTTATAGCGAGATTTGAGTAAGGTAAGTAATTGGGTGTTGCAGGATTGAGACATGTTGGTTATGTTCTTTCTAGTTCGGGAGGCATGGTATTGTCCGATTTCCCCGTGGTTATGGCAATGCACTTTGAGTAATTGATGCTGAATTTCGCATGGTTATTGATTTTGAGCAAGGTGGCTTGGAGTATGTCATGTGGTCCAGCGGTTGGATGGGATCACGCTTTGCAGCTCTATCAGGTAGAGGTATGATCCTTGGTGTCGGATTTGTGTGATATGGGTTTCACGATGTATATCAGGCTTTTAGCATGATGTGGTAATGGCAAGAGTTAGTGGCAGTATAGTCCTCTCGTCTAAATCTTCTATTTTATGAATTGAGCTATTGTCATGTTGTTATTGAGTGCACGAGTTGCACAAGTTATTGCTCTGGATAGTATTGATGCTGATCGGACGAATGGTTGTTGGTTTCTACGTGTTTCTCTCATCATCGGCACCATATGAAGGTGTTAAAGCAAGGCTTTGTTTGATAAGAGGTTACCACCGATATTGGGTTGTTATAAACATCTATTGTGATTAGGAGTCATCTCCATGGGTGATTGAGTCATGTGGTATATTATGTGATTTCATCTTGTGTTGCGGATATGGCTTGATACAGCGTGTTCAGACTACTTCAGCTTATAGTCGTGGAAACTTGATCTTATGAATGGACTCAGAAGTGGAAAAAAAAATTAGTTCTAAGGTTTGTAGGTCAGGGTCGGACTTTGAAATTTCAACTGTGATGTGCTATTACACCTATATGGAGTAAAGTGACGTTGAATCTCCTCATAATATGTGCATGGTAGGTTACACATCAATTTTTGGTGGTGATTGGAACAACTTTAGGCACGTTTGAGGACGAACGCATGTTTAAGTGGGGGAGAATGTAACGACCCAGTCAGTCGTTCGGTAGAATTTGCACTGTTATTCCTGTTACTGTCTTGGCATAGGTTGGTTATACTGATATTGATGTGTCAGAGTTGGTAGGCTTGAAATCGAAATGATTATAATGAGAAATTAGCCACTTAGTCTTTAAAAATAGCCTTAAAGTGAGAAAAGTCAACCGAGAGTTGACTTATTGGTAACCGACCTCGGAATGTGGATTTTATGGCTCGGATAGCTTCGTTAGGTGATTTGGGTCTTAGGAGTGTGTTCATAATGTTTTTGTGATGTCCGGTGTAGAATTAGGCTTGAGTTGGCGAAAGTTAGTTTTTGGCGATTTTTGGCAGTGGAAAATAGGCTAACTGGGTCGGAATGGATTTCCGACAGTTGGAACAGGTTCGTATAGTCATTTTTGATGTGTCTGTAAATTTTCAGGTTAATCGGAGTTGTTTTGGGTAGTTCCGGCATCGTTGGTGGAATTTAGAAGTTTCAATGTTCATAGGCTTGAATTCGATGAGTTTTTGGAGTTTTGATTATGTTTTTAATATTTCTAAGGCTCGACTAAGTTTAAATGATCATATATGATGTGTTGGTATGCTTGGTTGGGGTCCCGAGGGGCTCTGGATAGTTTCGGGTGATTAACCGAAAGTTTGGAATTTGCCTTGCTATTGCTGAAGTTGCTGTTTCTGATGTTTTCGCACCTGCGGATGATTGATCGCACGTTCGGTCCTGCAGAAGCAGACTGGGCTCCATAGGTGCGAGAGGGGGATGGGCTGGTGAGTTTTCGCAGGTGCGAGGAAATGGTCGCACCTGCGAGGTCGCAGGCGCGGAGGTCGAGTCGCAGGTGCAGATTTGGGTGACTTCAGGCGAGGTCGCAGGTGCAGAGAAAAGATCGCAGGTGCGGAAGTTGGGGGTTAGGCAAGATCTCGCAGGTGTGAGTAAAGTAGTCGCAGCTGCGAAACCACTGGACAAAAAGTATAAAACGTTCCTTCGCGAATTTTAGCCATTTTTCTCAATATTTCATCCAGGTTTGAAGCTTTTGATGGGTTTTGAAGAGGGAAATAAATAGTTCTTCATTTAGGTAAGGTTTTTGGACTCTAAACTCATTAATACATGATTAAAGGCCGGATTAATGGTGGAAAAGTTGGGAAAAATCAGTGGAAAAGGGGTAGTTAGGGCTTGGGATTAAGAAGCTTTAGAATGAGGATTTGAGGGGTCATTTGGACTCCGATTTCGGTGTTCTTGGTATGTATAGACTCGTGGGAGGATGAGAATTCTTGTGCTGTAAATTTTATCTAATTCTGTGACGTGGGCCCGGGGGTTGGGTTTGACCAATTTCGGGATTTTTTAGTATTCTTGATAAAGTTTGATTGAGATTCACCCATTAGCATGTAATAATGATATACACTTGATTGTTGGTAGATTTGGAGCGCTCGGAGGTCGAATTTCGAGGCAAGGGCACTCCAGAGTAGTGTTTTTTCCGGTTTTGAGGTAAGTAACGCTTCAAAACTTGGAGCTGAGTGTTCGAAACCCCAAACTATCTGATATTTGATGTTAATTAAGGTGACACACTTGCCAAGTGACGGGCATGCGAGCGTACACCGCATAGTTGTAGCCTGGCTCATCCCACGGCACTACCTAATGGTTATCTCAGGTTGATATTGGTACTGTGAAGTTTGCGTTTACCTTGAACGCAATAGAATCATGCTAACTATAAATATTAAGGCTTTAGGCCGATATGTTCAGACCGGAACGGTCGATTATTGCTGTCTCTATTTATGATTATTGTTTCCATGTACTCAGTCCTGTTATAGTATGTTTTCATGCCTCAGTCTCAGAAATTGTTAATTACATGCATATTTATCATTGTTTGGGCTAATTTATACATCTGTGAGCCATATGAGTGGGACTGGAAAAGGTATTGACTGAGTGAGGTCGAGAGCCTGATATTAAGACAGTTATGAGATTGGACTACACACCGCAGCGATCATTGAATCATGTCTTCGTTTGCTTGATATAACTCTTGGGCTTATAGGAGCCCCTCCAGAGTTTTTACACCCCCAGTGAGCGCACAGATTAGGGATAGATCTTCCCTGGACATGGATCTTGTCCGAATGATATGTTCCGGAGATGGATCTTCTCCGTGGTGTTTTTGTTACGGAGATGGATCTTCTCCGTGGTGTTTATGTTCCGGAGATGGATCTTCTCCGTGGTGTTTACGTTCCGGAGATGGATCTTCTCCGTGGTGTTTACGTTCCGGAGATGGATCTTCTCTGTGGGGCTGGATTGGCCTTTTCCCTCAGTACTGGGTGACTGTGTCACCTGTATTATGTAATATCCGGGATGGACCTTCCCTGTGCCGGAAGGCCAGATTCTAGTACTGAGTGGACCACCTTATGAGAGTTTGATTACTGAGTACACATCATTCTTGATTCTATATGAATTCATGCAGGTATGCAAGGCTACAGATAATGATGGATGCATCTTGTTTATTTTCTGATATATTACTGTCATGTCCAAGTTATATACTGTTGTTCATAACTATCATAGGTTTAGTCTGTCACTACCTCTCAGCCCGTAGTTTGGTTTCGTTACTACTGAGTTGGTGTACTCACGTTACCCCCTGCACCTTGTGTGCAGATCCAGGTACACCGAGATTTAGCTCTGGACAACGAGTGAAAGCAGTTTCATCAGAGTTGACGAGGTAGCGGCTGGCGTCCGTGATCTCATCATCTCTTTCTCTTCTACATGTTGTATTTACTTTCAGACTATGTTGGTCATTTCTTTTCGGATCTTATTGTGTATTAGCATCTCATGACTGTGTGACACCGGATCCGGGAGTTGTAGATTCTGGATCTTTAGTTTCATAAGCTTCCTTTAAATACAGACCTTTAGTATATTTAACTTCAGGCAGTTGAAAAATGGTAACTTACTTAATAAACGGTCCAGGATTAGTTACAATAGGTGGCTAGCCTGGTTTCACGACAGGCGCCATCACGACTCCGAAATTGGGTCGTGATAGTATTTAGGATGGGATTTGGGCCTTGTGCACTGGCCCAGTCCAGTCTTTAGCCCCTTTTTAGCAAACTTAGGTTAATTAAATTAATTCTAATTAAAATTCTAAAAATGTATTAATTAGTTTTAACCTAGTTTCATCTGATTATAATTTAATTAATGAGTTAATTAAAAGTGAAACCATTAATTTAATACCCATAATTACTTTAGGAACAAATTTTGTAATTTTCCTAATAAAAATGATTAAATTATGCGACTAAATTCTATATTAAATTAAAACCTAATTTTGCAAGATAATAGAGGTTTTAAAATATTTTTGCTATTATTTTTTATTTTATAAATTTTAAAAGATTATGATCATAAAAAGGCAAATAATACACACCAAATTCACACAAAATCTATAAGATTAATTTTACTTATCAAATTTTGTAGCAGTATTTAGTGGGTGAAAAATTACATGCTCACACCAGTCACACTTAGTGCTAAGTAGTTGTGTTAACTAGCAGTAATAGACAGTACAATGTGGAGACCAAGTGTAGGAATAGTCATGCTGAGGACAGGGGTCTAACTGAACTGGTCATACCAATTGAAGTTAATGGACAAAAATATTAAAAAAAGCATAGAACATAAAAAGCAAACATGTTGGTTTAAGGCAGTAAACAGGAAGGACTAGAAACCTAAACTGGAATAACATGTTGATTGAGGCAATAAACATGGAAGAGTGAACTTAAACATGCTGATCAAAGCAGCAAAAAAGAAAGGACACATAATTACTATGCAGTAGTTATCCTAGTACATAAAGACATGGCCTTAACAGAAGTAAAGTAACAAGGAGCACATAGATTTAGAATTTATAATAGAATGAATGGCATTAGGAGCCGAAACATACCAGTTAAGAAATAAAAACAGAAAGTAAAGTAGGTAGGTTTCCATAGTCTATCCTTGCCTGTCAGCCGGCTAGACAAGCGATGAGCACAAGTAGCAGAGAGAGAGAGAGAGAGAGAGAGAGAGAGAGAGAGATGAGAGAGTTTGTGTGTGTGTGTATGTTTTTGAACTATTGTTCGTGTGTTTGAGAGGCAGAATAAGAGTGTATATATAGCACTTAGGGAGTAGAACAAGTAAGGTAAAGAGAATCAAATTTCAATCAATTACGGATCAATCAACCAAATCACAGAATCAATTCATATTGAGAGTCCGGAAAAGACCCCTTTAATTGGGGAATAGTCAATTAACGATCATAGCAGGGTTCAATTAAGGTAATGAATAAAAATCATATCACATAGGGAGTCAGTAAAAATCCCCAAACTACTGTCCACTAATTAAGGCAAGTAAAATAGGGAAACATGTCACAAATAAAGAAACCAGTAAAATCCTAGCACACGAATTTTAAAAGCGCAATTAAACAGGAAACAATCTGTAAAAATCTTAAAAGAGTACTGATTTTATAGGAAATAATTATTTGAATCCTTAGATAGAAATCAACCAAGTAAGAATCACAAAGGGTTCTGATTTTTACAAGAAAGAAAATCGTTCAGATTTTTAATAGAAGTCAATCAAGTAAAAATCCCAAAAAAATACTGATTTCGACAAGGAAAATCGTTTAAGTCCCTAAATAGAATAAGTTCATGTGACTGGTTCACAGAGATGAACACAACATCAAAACACAATTGAAGAATCAGTAACACAGAGAGACATTTAGGGTTCAAGCATACATACGAAGATTAACAAAACATGTAAAGAGATGAATATACTAAGCATTTGAAAGCAAAAAACTTTGACAAAAGTCTGGGAAGAACCATAGCTTTAGAAAGAGTGACTAAAAATCGAAACAGTTAATCAAAACAAGAGATTTTTAAAGAAAAACACCCAATAATACTCGAATAACCTCAGATCTATAAAGATCTGAGAAGAATCGAACAATAGTGAAACTAGGGTTTCAGAAAATAGTAGAGATGAAGAGAATCGGTCAAAAACTCATGGATTCATACTAAAAGCAAGAGAAACCCCATACTCACAAATGAAAATGTCCTGAGCCAGACCGGTAAAGAAGTTCTAGGAAAGAACATGTTAGATTTCCTTGAGGCTTTCTCAAGGACTCATGAAATCAAATAGCCAGGGAGTATAGGAGACTGGTGGTGGTCGAAGAATGCATAGAAACACCATAGAAGGGAGGTTCTCACCGGTGAAAGAGATTACGGTTAGGGCGAGTTGATAGAATTGGAGGGGTGAGGGAAACGGGTGACGGCGGAATGAGAAGAATGGGAGGGGTTAGGGTTTGTTTAACATTAATAAGGAAAGTTTAATCGTGGACCGTTGAAGGGGATATTGGGTCGGGTATGTGCAAGTTGGGCCTAAGGGGTTTGGGCTGGTTTTCGGGTTAATATTAAAAGAGGTTTGGGATGGTATTAAAAGAGGTTAGGTTTGAAATAAAAAGGGTTATCTGTTAAATACCCAAATAATTGATAAAAAATCATTCATAAAATAATTAACAGGTTATAAAAATGATTTTCATGCATAGAAATACTTTAAAATAATTACTTAATATTGTAAAGTTTCACCAAGCTATTTTCTTATAAAATAATGTGATAATGCATGCATGGGCTATAATTGCAAAGTTATTGCAATTATAACCCAAAAATGTAAATCTGTCCATTTATGAAATAATTTAAGCTTAATACAAATATAAATAGTAAAATTAAGCCATAAAATTGTTATAAAGTCATTTGTGATGCAATTAGTAATTATTTATATAAATAAAAATGTTGGGGTAAATTAATAAAAATCCTTAAAAATGCAGAATTATGGAAAAATGTTAATTGATGCTAATGCATAGTTTTGAAGGCATATGCATTTTAAAAAAAACAATTATAGGAAAAATTGGGTATCAACATTTAGTATTAGAATAAATCACATATTTTTAGAACCACAAATCAAATATAATTGTTAATACCTTTTTCGAGGTAAACAAGCCACTCCAAACCTGCCCGCCCCGTACTCTTCCAGAATTCCACCGGGATTTCGTCTGGCCCCATTGCTCTGCCCCTTCACATCTTACGCATCGCCCCTTCTACCTCCTTTACCGTGATCCGCCTACAGTACCCAAAATCCGGCCGACTCTCGGAATGCTCCAACTCACCCAGCACAATGCGTCTACCCCCCTCCTCATTCAACAGTTTATGGAAGTATGTCTGCCATCTTCTCCTAATGAGTGTCTCGTCCATCAACACTTTTTCATCCTCGTCCTTGATGCACTTGACTTGGTCTAAGTCACGGGATTTCCTCTCCCTCACCTTGGCAAACCAGTACAACCTCTTGTCCCCGCCTTTGACCTCGAGTTCCTCGTTCAAACAAGCAAACGTTTCGTTCTTAGCCGCGTAACTGCTAACTTTTCCTCTTTCTTTGCTTTTATAGAACACTACCGATAAGTCCTTTTTTTCCTCCTCGTTTGTACTCTCTACTAGCTTGAAATAAGCAGCTTTCTTAGATTCCACTTTACCTTGAAGCTCTCCATTCCACCACCAGTCCCCTTTATGACCCCCAGGAGAACCCTTCGTGACCTCTAAGACCTCTCCAGCAGCTAACCTATTGCAATCGTTGTTGTAGTCCCAAAAAGGGGAACAAACTTAGGATGTTCGTAGATTATAAAAATTTAAACAAAGCATGTCCCAAAGATTGTTTTACTCTGCCGAATATCAATCGCATGATCGATGCCACGGCCGTCCACGAGATCCTTAGTTTTCTCGATGCCTACTCCCGATACAATCAAATTGAAATAAACCCGGAGATTCAAGAAAAGACTTCATTCAATGGAGGTATATTAATGCCTTTTGGGATACAAAATGCTGGTGCTACTTACTAACGCATAGTGAACAAAATGTTAGAAGAGAAAATAGGTAAATCAATGGAGGTATATATTGATGATATGCTAGTTAACTACATGTGTGCAGAGGACCATTTAACACATTTGCAGAAAACCTTCAACATATTGAGAAAGTACAATATGAAGCTCAACCCGAGAAATGTGCCTACGGGGTCGGTTCGGGCAAGTTCATCGGCTTTATGGTTTCGGATCGGGGAATCGAAATGAACCCCGATAAAATTTAGGTGGTTGAAGACTTCACAGTCATGGACATCATTAAGGTCGTACAAAGATTGACATGAAGAATAGGCGCCTTAGTCCGATTCATTTCGAGGTCTTCAGATCGAAGCCACAGGTTATACTCGATGCTAAAAAAGAAGATCAATTTTTCTTGGACCTCGGAATTCCAATAGGCATTGTAAGAATTGAAGCGGTACCTCTCGAGTCCACCATTGCTTCATACTCCAAAAGCTGACGAACAACTCTACTTATACTTAGCAGTCTCAGAAGTCGCGGTAAATGATATCCTAGTTCGAGAAAAGTAAGGTACGCAATTTATCATTTGTTATGTTAGTCAAACTTTAGGCGAGGCCGAAACCCGGTACCCACACATAGAAAAATTTGCGCTAGCTCTAATAAGCATCTCTAAGAAGCTAAAACCGTATTTCATTGTCACCCAATACGTGTGGTAACCACTTATCCTCTTCGTAATGTTTTGGATAAGCCCGAATTGTCGTGCCGATTGGCCAAATGGGCCGTCGAACTCAGTGGGTATGATATCGAGTATCAACCCGGAACGACCATCAAGTCTCAAATCTTAGCAGACTTCGTGGCCGAATTTATGCCAGCTCTCGTACCGGAGGTCAAAAAGGAACTTTTGTTAAAATCGAGTACATCATCGGGGCTGTGAACCCTTTTCATAGACGGCGCTTCGAATGCGAAGTGGTCCAGGTTAGGGCTCGTTCTGAAGCCTCCCACAAGCAATACAATTAGGCAATATATCAAAACATATAAATGGACTAAGAATGAGGACGAGTATGAGGCCATGATTGTAGGTCTCGAACTAGCTAAAAGCTTAGGAGTAGAGGTCATCGAGGCCAAATGCAACTCCCTACTAGTGGCAAACCAAGTCAAAAGAACCTTTGAAGTTCGAGAGGATCAAATGACAAGGTACTTGGATAAATTGCAAGTAACATTCCAGCAGTTTAAAGAGTGGACCTTACAAAATGTACTTCGAGAACAAAATAGTAAGGCCGATGCCCTTGAAAATTTGGGTTCATCGGTCGAAGACGACGAAATCAGCTAGGGGACTGTCGTAAAACTTTAGTAAGTCAGTGATCGAAGAAGTCCGTGCCAAAATAAACTCCACGATCCTAACCTGGAATTGGAGGAATAAATACATCAAAGGTTCACCCAAATTCCAACACATTTCATGATTAAACAGTGGAAAACAATCATCAACACACGTAATAAAGCCCAAGCACTTTTACATGTAAATTAAGAGTACTATATGTTCATCGAGTACTAATTTCACTATTTATACTTAGTAGTCTCGGAAGTCGCGGTAAATGGTATCCTACTTATACAACTATACTTATACTTAGCAGTCTCGGTAGTCGCGGTAAGTGGTATCCTAGTTCGGGAAGAGTAGGGTAAGCAATTTCCAATTTATTATGATAGTCGAATCTTAGGCGAGGCCGAAACCCGGTACCCACACATAGAAAAATTTATGCTTGCTCTAATAAGTACCTCTAGGAAGCTAAAACCGTATTTTCATTGTCACCCAGTATGTGTGGTAACCACTTATCCTCTTCGTAATGTTTTGGATAAGCTCGAACTGTCGGGCCGATTGGCCAAATGGACCGTCGAACTCAGTGGGTGTGATATCGAGTATAAACCACGAACGACCATCAAGTTTCAAATCTTAGCAGACTTCATCGCTGACTTCATGCCAGCCCTCGTACCTGAGGTCGAAAAGGAACTTTTGTTAAAATCGGGTGCATCATCAAGGGTGTGAACCCTTTTCATAGACGGCGCTTTGAATGTGAAGCTGTCCAGGCTAGGCATCATTCTGAAGCCTCCCAGAAGCAATACAATTAGGCAATATATCAAAACATCTAAATTGACTAAGAATGAGTCCGAGTATGAGGACATGATTGCAGGTCTCGAACTGGCTAAAAGCTTAGGAGCAGAGGTTATCGAGGCCAAATGCGAATCCTTACTGATGGCAAACCAAGTCAACAAAACCTTTGACGTTCGAGAGGATCGAATGCAGAGGTACTTGGCTAAATTGCAAGTAACATTACAACGGTTTAAAGAGTGGACCTTACAACATGTACCTCGAGAACAAAGTCGTGAGGTCGATGCCCTAGAATATTTGGGGTCATCGGTAGAAGACGACGAAATCAACTCAGGACTGTCATAAAGCTTTTGAAGTCAGTGATCGAAGAAGTCCATGCCGAAATAAACTCCACGAGCCTAACCTGAAATTTGAGGAATAAATACATCAAAGGTTCACCCAAATTTTAAAAAGTTCGTGATTAAACAGTGGAAAAATAATCATAAAAACATGTAATAAAACCCAAGCACTATTACGTGTAAATAAAGAGTACTATATGTTCGTCTAGTACTAATTTCACTATTTATACTTTGTAGTCTCGGAAGTCGCGGTTAATGGTATCCTACTTATACAACTCCACTTATACTTAGCAGTCTCGGAAGTCGCGATAAGTGATATCCTAGTACATGAAGAATAAGGTAAGCAAATTCCCATATATTATGTTAGTCTAAGCTTTGCTTAGGCCGAAACCCGGTACCCACACGTAGAAAAATTTTGCTGCTCTAATAAGGGCCTCTAGGAAGCTAAAACTGTATTTTCATTATCACCCAATATGTGCGGTAACCACTTATCCTCTTCGTAATGTTTTGGATAAGCCCGAACTGTCGGGCCGATTGGACAAATCTCATATCGAGTATTAACCATGAACGACCATCAAGTCTCAAATCTTAGCAGACTTCATGGCTGACTTCACGTCAGCCCTTGTACCTGAGGTCGAAAAGGAACTTTTGTTAAAATCGGGTACATTATCAGGGTTGTGAACCCTTTTCATAGACGGCGCTTCGAAGGTGAAGGGGTCCAGGCTAGGCATCATTCTGAAGCCTCCCACAAGCAATACAATTAGGCAATATATCAAAACAACTAACTTGACTAAGAATGAGGCCGAGTATGAGGAAACGATGGCATGTCTCGAACTGGATAAAAGCTTAGGAGCAGAGGTCATCGAGGTCAAATGCGACTCCCTACTAGTGGCAAACCAAGTCAACAAAACTTTTGATGTTCGAGAGGATCGAATGCAGAGGTACTTGGATAAATTGCAAGTAACATTACAACGGTTTAAAGAGTGGACCTTACAGCATGTACCTCGGGAACAAAGCAGCGAGGCTGATGCCCTAGAAAATTTGGGGTCATCGGTCGAAGACGACGAAATAAACTCGGGGACTATCGTAAAACTTTTGAAGTTAGTGATCGAAGTAAAACATGCCGAAATAAACTCCACGAGCCTAACCTGGAATTGGAGGAATAAATACATCAAAGGTTCACCCAAATTCCCACAAATTTCATGATTAAACAGTGGAAAAATAATCATAAACACATGTAATAAATCCCAAGCACTACTACGTGTAAATTAATAGTACTATATGTTCATCGAGTACTAATTTCACTATTTATACTTAGTAGTCTCGGATGTCGCGGTTAATGGTATCCTACTTATACAACTCCACTTATACTTAGTGTAACGACCCAGCTGATTGTTTTGCGTATTAGGATCCCGTTCCCTTATATGAAATCTTCCATAGCGGCTTTTCGTGCTTTATGACTTGCGGGGACAGGTGGTTCAGGATTCGGGAATGGTTTGAGTGCTTTAGGAACACTTGGTTCCTTAACGTTGGCCTTTTTGGCCAAGTTTGACTTCGGTCAGCATTTTGAGCAAACGACCTCGGAATCGAGTTCTGACACCTCCAGTAGCTTCGTATGATGATTTCTAACTTGGACGTATGTTCGGAATGGGTTTTCAATGACCCGGGAGCATTTTGGCGCCCAAAATGGAAACCAGGATTTCCTTAAGTTTGAAATTTGGATTGGAATGTGATTTTATGCTATCAAGGTCCGAACGGAATTCCGGGACCGGGAATAGTTCTATATGGTCATTTATGACTTGTCTGCAAAATTTGAAGTCATTCCGAGTTGTATAGCTCGGTTCGGTGCATCGTTATAGAAATCTATAGTTTGAAAGTCTTAAGTTATGAATTCAAGGGTTTTGGGATATGATTTTGAGTATTAGCGATGTTTTGGGCGTTTTGTGGGCTCGAGTGAGTCTGTATTATGATTTGGAACTTGTTGGTTTATTTAGGCGGGGGCTCGGGTGGGCCCATGTGCCTTCCGAACACCCAACGGGGCTAAAAACTAGCTAGAACAACTGCTGGTGCAGTTGTTGATGGTGTGACCGCAGGTGCGGGACCGCTCATGCGGTCCTAGCCTCGCAGGTGAAGAGGTAATGCAGGTGCGGTTCTTTTTCTGCAGGAGCGGGACCGTAGGTGCGGCCCCCAACTTCGCAGGTGCGAGCCCAGCTCCCCAGGCCATTTTCCGCAGGTGCGGCCATTTCCTCGCAGGTGCAGTCCCAGGGTCGCAGGTGCGGAAACCCCTATAGGCAGCCTGTATTTTAATGTCAAAAGTCGAGTTTCCTTCATTTACACTCATTCCAACCTCCATTGAAGGGTTCTAAGATCTTGAGAAAACCATTCCTCGACCCACTTCCAGGTAGAGGTAAGTAATTTCACTCTATTTTACTAGTTTAATTCATGAATTGTCAAGGGAATTAACTACTAAATCTTAGAAAAATCTAGGTTTTGAGTAGTAAATGGGATTTTTGAGAATTTGGTGAATTATGCAGATTTTTGTGGTGAATTCAAGTAAAAGTTGCATAATTACGATCCTTAGGCTACGAGTTAGTGATCTCTTCGAGAATTTTCGGAATCCGAACGCGTGGGCCAGGGGTTGAAATTCCAAAATCTTTCATGAATGCCTAATTTTGGGTTATTGGTTAATTCTTCTTTTTTGAACTTAAATTGATTCAATAACGCTATATTTGGCTAGTTGTGAGCCGTCAAGGGTAGATTCCGGAGATTTCGGGCGTATCCTTGATTCGAGGGGTGATTTTGTCACGAGGTGAGTCTCCTCTCCAACCTCGTAAGGGGGAAATGTCCCCATAAGTTCCTTATTTGTTATGTATACATGTTGTGGGGGCCGCGTACGTATCAAGTGACGAGAGTCCGTACGTGGCGACTATATTGCTATGTCGGGTAGCTTTAGGACTCACGAGCATGCCTCTATGTGCCTTATTTGTACCTTTTATGTATTGTAAGTTGTGATTGTTGTTGAGATGACATGGAAAGGTGAAATATTATGATTTCAATCCCAGTTGGCTACAACGGTATTGGCACGGTCCTGTTGGGTTCACTGTTGAGTCGGTACACATATAAACCTATATATGAATATGCACTTATCATTATTGAGTCAACACACGAGTCGCAGGTATGATTCACGATCGTGGGTAGCTTATCATTATCGAGTCAGCACATGATTCGCAGGTATGATTCGTGATCGTGGGTAGCTTATCATTATCGAGTCAGCACACGCGTCGCAAGCATGATGCGCGATCGTGGGTAGCTTATCCTTATCGAGTCAGCACACGAGTCGCAGACTAGATGCGCGATCGTGGGTAGCTTATCATTATCGAGTCAGCACACGAGTCGCAGGCATGATGCGCGATCGTGGGTAGCTTATCATTATCGAGTCAGCACACGAGTCGCAGACTGGATGTGCGATCGTGGGTCAGCTTATTACTATTGAGTCAGCATGCGAGTCGCAAGAATGATTCGCGATCGTGGGTTAGCTTATGACCTCAGTCCTTTTGACCACCCTTATGACTCCGACCGGTTGTCTTGTTCTGGTATTGTTTTATCACTTGAGTCTGAGTCACTTATAGTTGGATTTACAGGTATTTTGTAAACGAAGGATTTGGAACTGGCAGTTCATTTTCAATTGTTACCTAGATTACATTATTTGCCTATGTACTTGTTGATTTCTGCTTCACATGCTTACTACTTTAGCCATATCTCTTTTTATATTATATTGTTGGACCTTAGTGAGTATCTAGTCGACCTCTCGTCACTACTCCTTCGAGTTTAGACGGGATACTCACTGGGTACATATTTATTTATGTACTCATGCTGCACTTCTTCTTCCCCTGTACTTGACTGTACAGGTCCGGAGGTTGGTACTTCTGATTATCAGGCCGGTGCTAGGTACTGACTTGCGTTGATTAGACTTCACGATGAATTGCTCTTCCTGGCGATCCTTGTCAGCACCCTGAAGTTTCCTTTTGTCATTTTCCCGTCTACTTCATTCAGACTGTGGACTTGTATATATATATTATCCGTGTATATTCAGATAGGTTCCCGTGACACTAGTTCCTGACACACACGTAGTGTATATTTTGGGTTTTGGGCTGTATATTCATACACATGCTTTATTTTGGCCATGTATTGTTATGATTTTATTTTTATATCGAGCTATCATCATGTTTAACTGTTTTAAACTGGTAAATATAGACTTGTTTAATCAAATGGGAAGGGTAACACCTAGTGTAAATCATATTGTCTTGCCTAACCCTGTTGTTGGGCGCCATCGCGACCCGCATTAGGATTTGGGTCGTGACACTTAGCAGTCTCGGAAGTCGCGATAAGTGATATCCTAGTTCGGAGAGAAAAAGGTAAGCAAATTCCCATATATTATGTTAGTCGAACCTTTGCTGAGGCCGAAACCCAGTACCCACACACAGAAAAATTTTGCTTGCTCTAATAAGCGCCTCTAGGAAGCTAAAACCGTGTTTTCATTATCACCCAATATGTGTGGTAACCACTTATCCTCTTCGTAATGTTTTGGATAAGCCCGAACTGTCGGGCTGATTGGCCAAATGGGCCGTCGAACTTAGTGGGTATGATATCGAGTATCAACAACGAACGACCATCAAGTCTCAAATCTTAGCAGACTTCATGCCCGACTTCACACTAGCTCTCGTACCCGAGGTCGAAAAGGAACTTTTGTTAAAATCAGGTACATTAACGGGGGTGTGAACCCTTTTCATGGCGCTTCGAATGTGAAGGGGTCCAGGCAAGGCATCATTATGAAGCCTCCCACAATAAATACAATTAGGAAATATATCAAAACATTTAAATTGACTAAGAATGAGGCCGAGTATGAGGTTATGATTGCAGGTCTTGAACTGGGTAAAAGCTTAGGAGCAAAGGTCATCAAGTCAAATGCGACTCCCAACTGGTGGCAAAGCAAGTTAACAGAATCTTTGATGTTCGAGAGGATCGAATGCAGAAGTACTTGGATAAATTGCAAGTAACATTAAAGCGGTTTAAAGAGTTGACCATACAACATGTACCTCGAGAACAAAGTAGTGAGGCCGATGCCCTATAAAATTTGGGGTCATCGGTCGAAGACGATGAAATAAACTCGAGGACTGTCGTAAAACTTTTGAAGTCAGTGATCGAAGAAGTCCATGCCGAAATTAACTCCACGAGCCTAACCTGGAATTGGAGGAATAAATACATCAAAGGTTCACCCAAATTCCCAAATATTTCATGATTAAACAGTGGAAAAATAATCATAAACACATGTAATAAAGCCCAAGCACTATTACGTGTAAATTAATAGTACTATATGTTCGTCGAGTACTAATTTCACTATTTATAATTTGTAGTCTCGGAAGCCGCGGTAAATGGTATCCTATTTATACGACTCTACTTATACTTAGCAGTCTCGGAAGTCGCGGTAAGTGGTATCCTAGTTCGGGAAGAGTAAGGTAAGAAATTTAACATTTATTATGTTAGTGGAACCTTAGGCGAGGCCGAAACCCGGTACCCACACTTAGAAATATTTGTGCTTGCTCTAATAAGTGCCTCTAGTAAGCTAATACCGTATTTTCATTGTCACCCAATATGTGTGGTAACCACTTATCCTCTTCGTAGTGTTTTGGATAAGCCCGAACTGTCGGTCCTATTGGCAAAATGGGTCGTCAAACTCAGTGGGTATGATATCGAGTATCTAAATCGAGCGACCATCAAAGTCTCAAATCTTAGCAGGCTTCATGGACGACTTCACGCCAACTCTCGTACCCGAGGTCGAAAAGGAACTTTTGTTAAAATCGGGTACATCATAAGGGGTGTGAACCCTTTTCATAGACGGTGCTTCGAATGTGAAGGGGTCCAGGCTAGGCATCATTCTGAAGCCTCCCAAAAGAAATACAATTAGGAAATATATCAAAACATCTAAATTGACTAAGAATAACGCCGAGTACAAGGACATAATTGCAGGTCTCGAATTGTCTAAAAGCTTAGGAGAAGAGGTCATCGAGGCAAAATGCGACTCCCTACTAGTGGTAAAGCAGGTCAAAAGAACCTTTGAAATTCGAGAGGATCGAATGCAGAGGTACTTGGATAAATTGAGAGTAACATTACATCGGTTTAAAGAGTGGAACTTACAACATGTACCTAGAGAACAAAGTAGTGAGGCCGATGCCCTAGAAAATTTGGGGTCATCGGTTGAAGACGACGAAATCAACTCGGGGACTGTCGTAAAACTTTTGAAGTCAAGGATCGAAGAAGTCCATGCCGAAATAAAATCCACGAACCTAACCTGGAATTGGAGGAATAAATACATCAAAGGTTCACCCAAATTCCCACAAATTTCATGATTAAATACTGGAAAAATAATCATAAACATACGTAATAAAGCCCAAGCACTACAACGTGTAAATTAAGAGTACTATATGTTCATCGAGTACAAATTTCACTATTTATACTTAGTAGTCTCGGAAGTCGCTCTAAATGGTATCCTACTTATACAACTTTACTTATACTTATCAGTCTCGGAAGTCGCGATAAGTGGTATCCTAGTTCGGGAAGAGTACGGTAAGAAATTTCCCATTTATTATGTTTGTCGAACCTTAGGCGAGGCCGAAACCCGGTACCCACACATTGAAATTTTTTTGGTTTCTCTAATAAGCGCCTCTAAGAAGCTAAAACCGTATTTTCATCGTCACTCAATATGTGTGGTAACCATTTATCCTCTTCGTAATGTTTGGATAAGCCCGAACTATCGGGACGATTGGCCAAATGGGCCGTCGAACTCAGTGGGTATGATATCGAGTATCAACCACGAACGACCATCAAAGTCTCAAATATTAGAAGACTTCATGGATGACTGCCAGCTCTCGTACCCGAGGTCGAAAAGAAACTTTTGTAAAACCGGGTACATCATCGGGTGTGTGAACCATTTTCATAGACGACGCTTCGAATGTGAAGGGGTCTATGCTAGGCATCATTCTGAAGCCTCCCACAAGAAATACAATTAGGAAATATATCAAAACATCTAAATTGACTAAGAATGAGGCCGAGGACGAGGACGTGATTGCAGGTCTCAAAATAGGTAAAAGCTTAGGAGCAGAGGTCATCGAGTCCAAATGTGACTCCCTACTGGTGGCAAACCAAGTCAACAGAACCTTTGATGTTCAAGAGGATCGAATGCAGAGGTACTCTGATAAATTGCAAGTAACATTACATCGGTTTAAAGAGTTGACCTTACAACATGTACCTCGAGAACAAAGTAGTGAGGCCGATGCCCTAGAGAATTTAGGGTCATCGGTCGAAGATGACGAAATCAACTCGGGGACTGTCGTAAAACTTTTGAAGTCAGTGATAGAAGAAGTCCATGCCGAAATTAACTCCACGAGCCTAACCTTGAATTGGAGGAATAAATACATCAAAGGTTCAACCAAATTCCCACAAATTTCATGATTAAATAGTTGAAAAGTAATCATAAACACATGAAATAAAGTCCAAGCACTATTACGTGTAAATTAATAGTACTATATGTTCGTAGAGTACTAATTTAACTATTTATACTTAGTAGTATCGGAAGTCGCGGTAAATGGTATCCTACTTATACAACTCTACTTATACTTAGCAGTATCGGAAGTTGCGGTAAGTGGTATCCTAGTTCGGCAATAGTAAGGTAAGAAATTTCCCATTTACTATGTTAGTCGAACCTTAGGCAAGGCCGAAACCCGGTACCCACACATAGAAAGATTTGTGCTTGCTCTAATAAGCGCCTCTAGGAGGCTAAAACCATATTTTCATTGTCACCCAATATGTGTGGTAACCACTTATCCTCTTCGTTATGTTTTGGATAAGCCCGAACTCTCGGGCCGATTGGCCAAATGGGTCGTCGAACTCAGTGGGTATGATATCGAGTATCAACCACGAACGGCCATCAAGGTTCAAATCTTAGCAGACTTCATGGCTGACATCACGCCAGACCTCGTACCCGAGGTCGAAAAGGAACTTTGTTAAAATTGGGTACATCATCAGGGGTGTGAACCCGTTTCATAGACGATGCTTCGAATGAGAAGAGGTCCAGGCTAGGCATCATTATGAAGAATCCCAAAAGCAATACAATTAGGCAATATATCAAAACATCTAAATTGACTAATAATGAGGCCGAGTATGAGGACATGATTGCATGTCTTGAACTGACTAAAATCTTAGGAGAAGAGGTCATCGAGGCAAAATGCGACTCCCTACTAGTGGTAAAGCAGGTCAAAAGAACCTTTGAAATTCGAGAGGATCGAATGCAGAGGTACTTGGATAAATTGAGAGTAACATTACATCAGTTTAAAGAGTGGAACTTACAACATGTACCTAGAGAACAAAGTAGTGAGGCCGATGCCCTAGAAAATTTGGGGTCATCGGTCAAAGACGACGAAATCAACTCGGGGACTGTCGTAAAACTTTTGAAGTCAAGGATCGAAGAAGTCCATGCCGAAATAAAATCCACGAGCCTAACCTGGAATTGGAGGAATAAATACATCAAAGGTTCACCCAAATTCCCATAAATTTCATGATTAAATACTGGAAAAATAATCATAAACACACGTAATAAAGCCCAAGCACTACAACGTGTAAATTAAGAGTACTATATGTTCATCGAGTACAAATTTCACTATTTATACTTAGTAGTCTCGGAAGTCGCTGTAAATGGTATCCTACTTATACAACTTTACTTATACTTATCAGTCTCGGAAGTCGCGGTAAGTGGTATCCTAGTTCGGGAAGAGTACGGTAAGAAATTTCCCATTTATTATGTTTGTCGAACCTTAGGCGAGGCCGAAACCCGGTACCCACACATTGAAATTTTTTTGGTTTCTCTAATAAGCGCCTCTAAGAAGCTAAAACCGTATTTTCATCGTCACCCAATATGTGTGGTAACCATTTATCCTCTTCGTAATGTTTGGATAAGCCCGAACTATCGGGACGATTGGCCAAATGGGCCGTCGAACTCAGTGGGTATGATATCGAGTATCAACCACGAACGACCATCAAAGTCTCAAATATTAGAAGACTTCATGGATGACTGCCAGCTCTCGTACCCGAGGTCGAAAAGAAACTTTTGTAAAACCGGGTATATCATCGGGGGTGTGAACCATTTTCATAGACGACGCTTCGAATGTGAAGGGGTCTATGCTAGGCATCATTCTGAAGCCTCCCACAAGAAATACAATTAGGCAATATATCAAAACATCTAAATTGACTAAGAATGAGGCCGAGGACGGGGACGTGATTGCAGGTCTCAAAATAGGTAAAAGCTTAGGAGTAGAGGTTATCGAGTCCAAATGTGACTCCCTACTGGTGGCAAACCAAGTCAACAGAACCTTTGATGTTAAAGAGGATCGAATGCAGAGGTACTCTGATAAATTGCAAGTAACATTACATCGGTTTAAAGAGTGGACCTTACAACATGTACCTCGAGAACAAAGTAGTGAGGCCGATGCCCTAGAGAATTTAGGGTCATCGGTCGAAGACGACGAAATCAACTCGGGGACTGTCGTAAAACTTTTGGAGTCAGTGATAGAAGAAGTCCATGCCGAAATTAACTCCATGAGCCTAACCTTGAATTGGAGGAATAAATACATCAAAGGTTCAACCAAATTCCCACAAATTTCATGATTAAATAGTGGAAAAGTAATCATAAACACATGAAATAAAGTCCAAGCACTATTACGTGTAAATTAATAGTACTATATGTTCGTAGAGTACTAATTTAACTATTTATACTTAGTAGTATCGGAAGTCGCGGTAAATGGTATCCTACTTATACAACTCTACTTATACTTAGCAGTCTCGGAAGTTGCGGCAAGTGGTATCCTAGTTCGGCAATAGTAAGGTAAGAAATTTCCCATTTATTATATTAGTCGAACCTTAGGCGAGGCCGAAACCCGGTACCCACACATAGAAAGATTTGTGCTTGCTCTAATAAGCGCCTCTAGGAGGCTAAAACCATATTTTCATTGTCACCCAATATGTGTGGTAACCACTTATCCTCTTCGTTATGTTTTGGATAAGCCCGAACTCTCGGGCCGATTGGCCAAATGGGTCGTCGAACTCCATGGGTATGATATCAAGTATCAACCACGAACGACCATCAAGGTTCAAATCTTAGCAGACTTCATGGCTGACATCACGCCAGACCTCGTACCCGAGGTCGAAAAGGAACTTTTGTTAAAATTGGGTACATCATCACGGGTGTGAACCCTTTTCATAGATGATGCTTCGAATGAGAAGAGGTCCAGGCTAGGCATCATTATGAAGAATCCCAAAAGCAATACAATTAGGCAATATATCAAAACATCTAAATTGACTAATAATGAGGCCGAGTATGAGGACATGATTGCATGTCTTGAACTGACTAAAATCTTAGGAGCAGAGGCCATCGAGGCCAAATGCGACTCCCTATTGGTGGCAAAGCAAGTCAATAGAACCTTTGAAGTTCGAGAGGTTCGAATATAGAGGTACTTGGATAAATTAAAAGTAATATTACATCGGTTTAAAGAGTGGAACTTACAACATGTACCTCGAGAACAAAGCACTGAGGCCGATGCCCTAGAAAATTCGGGGTCATCGATCGAAGACGACGAAATTAGCTCGGGGACTATCGTGAAATTTTTGAAGTCAGTGATCGAAGAAGAGTCGCGCCCCCCCTTTTCCCCTCGCGGAGAGGCCGGGTGCAGGACATTCGAATTGAGGCAACTCTTTCCTTTTGGGAAAGGAGGTTTGCAAGTTTTGTAGAGTCGCCACCTAACGATTTTAACGGTGCATTAGGGCACCTAAAGGGGTTCAATAACGACTACGTTACTAACCAGAGATTGGGTAAGGGCTTGAAATTATCCTAAGGGGAAGGTGTTAGGCACCCTCAGGATCCACAAGTGTGGTTCCCGGCCAAATAGTTTTCGTGAATTTGTACAATTAGCAAATAACAAGTAAGGAGGCTCAAGTGGAGGACTTCCTTGAAGTATTTATGGATGACTTTAGTGTAGTTTGGGACTCATTTAAGGAATGTCTGCAAAATCTTAACAAGGTTCTAGCCCGATGTGAAGAGACAAATATTGTGCTTAATTGGGAAAAATGCCACTTTATGGTCGATGAGGGCAGTGAACCCCCTATGCAAGATATTAAAGAATGATGCAAGATTTTATTTCAATGAAGAGTGCATGAAAGCGTTTGAGCTCTTGAAGTATAAATTAACAACCACTCCAATCATTACCACACCAAACTGGAGCTCACCCTTTGAGCTTATGTGCGACACAAGTGATGTTGCAGTAGGAGCGGTCTTAAGGAAAATGGTGAACAAGATATTTCACCCGGTGTACTATGAACGCAAAATGATGAATGATGCCCAGGTTAATTATACAGTGACGGGAAAAGATTTGCTAGCATGTTGCTCCCAAACGCACACACAAGTATACGTGGTCGACAAGTAATGTAGGATTGTAAGTCCAAATATCGTACCCACAGGGACTTGTGATTAACTATTTACTAAATTAAACTAAGACAATTAATCTATTCAAACGAATCCTAAAGTGTGAATATTTCACTAAAACTAATCTAGAGTGGAAAACTAAGAAATTAAAGAAGCAAGTTGGCGAAATTAGACACGAATTAAAGAAGAGCCGATATTCTAGAGTTATGGGTTAGCTAACAATCCCGTTGAGTCTTCCACTTAATTTGTCTAATTAATTTATCTAGTTTATTGGTTGATAGGGTTAATATTACCTAGCCTTTTCTAGAAGTACTACTCGTCTATTCAAGGTAACCTAACACCTATATTTCTATGGAATTAGAGTTAACAAGAACGCATTAATAATTCATGTATACTAACAAAAAAAGGTGATTAGGTATATTCCTATCCTAACCGCAAATGCCCCCCCCCCTAAGAGTTAAGATCTTGCTCTACTCAATCTTGTGTGCAATCTAGAATTCCCTCACCCGAGTTCAATCCTAGATTCGTAGATAGTATGCAATTGGTGATCAAGCAATCAGATAATTAAGCGCAAGATTGAATAAATAAACCAATATGATAAAATTATAAGAACAATTCAAGCTTCAAACTAACACGGTCATGTAGCACCCAAAACCCTAGAACTAATAAATTATGAAATTAAATAAAGAGAAGATAAACTAGTTAGAAGCCTCCTCCAAAGCGTGGCGTGTGTTCCTCCATGTGAATTCCCCTTCAAAATATGTTAGCTCCCCTCAAAATTAGGTTTAGGACTCCTTTTATACAAGTTGGAGTCGTGTAGGACTGAAATAACCTTGTCACGGACGAATTAGAAAAACCCCCGCAAGACTGCGTCCAGGCCAGTGCCAAGCGCTGGTCCTGGCGCTGAAAACAATGACTTTTTTACATTATCTTTGAATTCAAATTGTATTCTTTTTTTGTTGTCATATTCTTGGGGGGACAAAACCAAAATAGTATTCCCCCATTTTTTCTCCTTTTTATATTTGTTTGTTTTCCTTTCTTTTTCTTCCGTGTTTTATTCAATTTTGCTCCACATCTCTTCATCTTCACACTGTTTTATTCCTACATAGTTAAAACACAATATTAAGTACAAAATACTATATTTAATACTCAAAAGACAATTAAAAGTATTAGAACATAAGGCTGCAATGGGAAAATATATGCATTTTTGGCCGAACATCAACACACCACACTTATATTCTTGATCGTCCTCGAGATTAAAACCACTCTCAACAAATCAAGTCTAGGAACACCACCACTTCGGTTGACACAAACAATTAGGCCCTATAGAAACTCAAACCATTAGATATACACTTCCTTATCATCGTGCAAGATATACAAGTTACAAACAAACAACAAACTTCCAACCTCCTGTCGCGCCCCCCTTTTTTGACTCCTCCTTTTTGATTGGTCGGGGTTCTTGACATTATTGGGACAACTCGTTTCATTTTGGGAAAGGGGGTATGCAAGGAATCGAATAGTCTCGACCTAAGGATTTTTAAGGTGCGTTAGGGCACCTATTAAGGGGTCATTTACAAACGTAGATTTGGGTAACAAGAGATTGGGTGAGGGCTTGAAATTACTCCAAGGGGAAGGTGTTAGTCATCCCTCAGAGTCCACAATTATGGTTCCCGTCAAAACAACTTTGTGAATCTTAAGCAAGTAGCATATAGGCAATTAGTGTTTAAACAAGTAAAGAATCTTGAAAGATTCACAGTCTAAGCACACATGCGTAACAAAGTTCTTTTTGTCTAAGTATACAGAAGTTTTTAAAAGATTTAATGTTAAGTACGCCGGGGTAACAAAGGTTTTGGAGAGACTTGATGTCTAAAAAGAGTTTTAGAAAGAATTATAATCTGCACACATATATAAAGGAGAGGGGAAGTCCTAGAATATTTATACTATAGGATCACATCAGTATAATGCCCGGTAATCACTCCTCAGAAGAGGGTCTACACGTGGCATTAGCGCACCGGTCATCATATCCATATCTACCCTTCCCACCCCATAGTAGTTATTAAGCGAGTGTTATTTAGTGACCTCTATGCGTGCTGTTACCCGTCCCTTCTTAATGGCCCTGGAGGAATTTAGGACCTCTACCTATAGGCAGTTCTAGACAGACCCTTAGGTTTAAAGGTTAAAATACTAAGGCGACAAGCAAAACATATAGGACTTCAACAAATAAAGAGCATGAAAGATCAAATAAGAGGCTCAGCTTTACCTCCACAGATAATGCATGTAAACAACACGACCCAAACACAAATAAGGGCGGTATTGCCAAGGGGGATCCTAAGACATGGTGTCTAGATGAGTATCAGAACATAAGAAAGATGCATATTTATTTTTTATAAATTCAGATGTAACGACGCGACCGGTCATTTTGCGTATTAGGACCCCGTTTCCCTAGATTAGGCTTTCCATACTGTCTTATTATGATTTATGAATTTCGGGGACGGGTGGTCCGGGATTCGGAAATGTTTAGAGTAGTATAGGAACACTTGGTTCCTTAAGGTTGGCCTTTAAGGCCAAGTTTGACTTTGGTCAACATTTTGAGTAAACGACCTCGGAATCGAGTTTCGACGGTTCCGGTAGCTTCGTATGATGATTTCAGACTTGGGCGTATATTTGTAATGGGTTTTGGATGACCCGAGAGTGTTTCGGCGCCCAATATCGAAATAATAGTTTCCTTAAGTTTGAAATTTGGTTTGGAACGTGTTTTTTTGTTATCGAGGTCCGAACGGAATTTCGAGACAGGGAATAGTTCCGTTTTTTCATTTATGACTTGCTAGCAAAATTTGGTGTCATTCCGAGTAGTATAGGTTGGTTCGGCGCATTGAAAGTGAATTCTAGAACTTTAAGTTCAAAGTTTGATTCAATTTGGTTTTGGGGTCGAATTCTTAGTTTCGTTGTTGTTTTTCACGTTCCGAAAATTTGAGTGAGTCTGTATCATGAATACAGACTTTCCAGTGTCTTTGGATGGGGTCCCGAGGGTATTGGGTGAGTTTCGGACCCCTCGGAGCTAATTCCAAAACACCAGATTTTTCCTGTATGGTTTCCTTCTGTGTGATCGCAGGTGCACTAATGCGATTGCATAGGAGGAGTTGGAAGGGGTGAGAAGATGAACTGTGCGATTGCATAGTCCTGTCCGCGTCCGCACTGGGTAAAGTTGTGGCCTGGCCCATTTGTTGCTCTTCGCGATCGCATCCCCCTCCCCCGCGATCGCATAGGTATAGCCCAGCTAGCCTTCCTCGATCGCATGCCCCCTTCCACGGTCGCACAGTGGACCTTCAGGGGTCCTGACCAAGTTGGCTTCTGCGATTGCACTTCCCCAGCTGTGATTGCACACAAGGGGCAGCTGGGCAGTGTTAGTTTTGAACGGGACTTAGTTCCATTTTAGCCATTTTTCTTCACTTGGGGCAATTTTGGGAGCTTTCAAAGAGGGAATTTCACCTAGCAAATGAGAGGTAAGTGATTTCTACTATAATTTAAGTTGAATACTCAAACCTTTAGGGTGATTAACACACTAATTAGAGGAAAATCATGGATTAGATTAAAAACTTAGGTTTTATGAAAATTTGGAGAATTACCAATGAAATTGCCATGGAATCACACAAAAACTATATATTTATGATTCTTAGGTTATGGGTAATTGATGACTTAGAAAATTTTCGGAATCAGAGCGTGCGGGCCCTGGGGTGAATTTTGGGATTTCTTCAAGAATGATGAAATGACCAAGTAAATAGGAGAATTCAATGCTTTTGTGTATACTTTGATATATTTACATAACATTCGATTAGTTTCGAGTCCTTGGGTGATGAGTTTGGAGTTTCGGGCGCGTTCTTGGTCCGGGAAGTAGATTCGACACGCGGTGAGTCTCGTTTCTAACCTTGTAAGAGGGAATTGTCCTCATAGGTGATCTAAATGTTATGTGTTAATGTTTGTGGGGGCTACGTATGTACAAAGTGACGAGAGTCCGTACGTAGCGGCTATTATTATTATGTCCGGGTAGTTAGGACCACATCATGCCTTGTGTTCTTCCTCGTAATGAAGTATATGTTATATGTAGCATTGTTTCCCTGAGGTTTTATGGAATTTGATAATTTGAAGGAATTGTTTATGGAAAGTAATTTTAAAGGAAATGTTGCGTGTGCATGTGACCGCTTCGCAATTTACATTCCGCGAGCGGAGTGTTATTTTCCCCTCTCTCATGGGAGCGGGCCGTATGCCACGACGAGATTGAAAGATGCACTTATGGTTTGGGCCGTTCGACCCTCGGCAGTACACATATATGATTATTTTATGGCTCAAGCCGGTTGTCCTTATCCATATGCACATGATAAATTGTTGATGATTTCATGGATATTGATTTGACAAATATTTGGGGGGAAATGAATTAGTAATTGTTTATTTACTTCTAGTATTTATTTGGAATTCAGTGCCTTTAATATTTGCTGCTTTACTACCTTCACATGCCTACCGCTTCCATCATATTCTGTTAAATTAGATTGTGTGACCTTAGTGAGTGTCAAGTCGACCTCTCGTCACTACTTTTTCGTGATTAGACGGGATACTCACTGGGTACATACTTATTTATGTACTCATGCTACGCTTCTGTACTTAATTGTACAGGTTCTGAGGTGGTGCTTCTGATTATCAGATCGGAGCTCGATTTTGATATTAGCTGGACCTGACTTCACGGTGAGCTGCTTCTCCTGACGATCCTCGGCAGCACCATGGAGTTCCTTTTGTTATTTCCCGTCTATTTTTTACAGACAGTGAGACTGTATATTATATCTTTTGTATATTCTTTTAGTATGCCCGTATGACTTGAGACACTAGTTCCTGGCACACACGTGGTAGCTATTATGGATTACGGGTCTGTATATTTATTTGGCTCGCGCCTCCTTGTGACTGTTTTTGGTTAAAAATGATTAATTATCCTTTCGATTAATGCTTTTGAGCTTTAAAACTTGGTACATGTTAGAATGTTTAATCAATTAAGGGAAACTCCTTTTAAATTGAGTGTTGGCTTGCCTGACTCCGGTGTTGGGCGCCATCACGACCTAAGTTAGGATTTTGGGTCGTGACATCAGAAGCGGGCCCTAATCAGTTTCCCTGCCGATTTTTTTAAAAAAAACCTGTTAAGCATTAGGCAACATACACAAATGACAGATTTCAAATTTTAACAATTTTATCACCTACTGTTTGCCTAGGTGTGAGACAGTGCATAATAGTTACCAGATTTATTAAGAAAACTATTGTAAATTGTGTTACCTAAACATGTTATTCTAGGTGTCACCAATGTACAAGATTGTTACCAGTTGTTTTAGAGATAAAGTAAGACTGTTTTATGCCTCGTTTCATGCACTAGTGATTAAACTAGGTGTAATTAGGCGAGTGTGAATAAAGTATAAAACATGATATCTAATGCACAAAGGGATGCAGAATGATGCACATGCACAATTCCTAAAGCAGGATTTCTAGATGATTTCAGATTATGCAAGGTTTACATCCAGTAGGATTTCTACATACTCAAAATTACAACATCCTTAGACAGGTTCATATGAGTGATAGTTTGCATTAATGTGTTTACCCTAGCACACGATTTCTAAGTGATAACATCATGGTTATAGCTTTATGAAACATGATTGCATGAGTAATGGTTTATATTAGCATGTTTATCCTAGAACAAAATTTCTAAGTCATATAACCATAGTGCCAAAGTAAGATGCTGAAACAGTACTCATAGAGCCTAAAGAGAATGATATCTAATGATATGATTTGCACATATTGGTCCTAAACATGTGTTATATTGCACAAATAGGAAACGTAAACCTTAAAGCATGGTTTCTACCCATTTGGCATGCATAGTTACCCTTCCCCTTTTCACTATCCATCCCCAATGTTTACATTAAATTATTACAGAACATTGCATGAATTACATAAGTGAATAAAAAATAAGAAGTTACACTATAAAGTGCGTACCAATAGGCCTAGGTCTCCAGAGTTCTCAATGCCAAACAGTGTTCCACAGCCTTTCACATAATCCGGGTGTGTCAGAGTTCCCTAAGGACCTCAAGGGATCCCGGGCAGTGCTCACACCCAAATTTTCCATAACCATGATTGAGTAAGTGTAGTGTGGAAGGCCATCTCTAATGCATCAGAGTTCACAGGGATCTCATAGAGATCCCAAAGCAGTCACACATTAGAGGGGCAGTACCTAAGGGTCTAAGAGTAGAGTGAGAGTGCTTGACATAGTTTTTTGAAAAAGATTGAGTAGGAAAATAGTTGTTGAAATAAGACTTGTTTGAAATAAGTATTGCAGAACAATAGAAGAGTTTACTCGGTGAAAACAGTTTGAAAAAGGGTATGGCAACAAACAAGATATCAAAACAGCACACATAGAACAAGAAACATGAACTAAGACAAGTTCAACAATCACAAGCAGGGAGATGAGGGATTGGGGACAAGTATGAAGCACAAAGGGGTAGGAACACAATATGCAGAGTTACATATAAGCTCAGAATCAAAGAGATTATAAGGGGTTTCAGATACATCATGTATTTCAGGACTACAAAGAGATCAAGTAGCATATAGCACAGAGTGTTGTATGACAGGAATCAAAGAAAACATAAGTGAAGCAGAATCACATTGACGTATGCTAAGGGGAAACATGTTGAGTCTAATAAAGGGGTACATTGAGAATTAGACTAATAAAGTAGTAAAGTAGACATGCTAATTGCAGGTTGAACAACAAAATCATAAGTAAAACATATTAGGAACATAATGAATTGAAGTGCCAAAGAACCATATTGTTTTTGAAACTTAAACTAAAATTAGGACACACCAGATGGGAGATAACAAACACAGAATGAAGAGAAATAGATTAGAATAAGCAGCCTTGGCTTGCAGCCGGCTAATATTAGCAAATAACCAGAAAGAGAAGAGAGTATTTGTGTGTAAGAGATTTATGAACAGTGTGTGTTCGTCTTCTATGCTAATGAAAGAGTAGGGTATATATAGTTTTGAAATAGGCATAAAATAAGGTAACCAAATAACAGTTCAGCAGTAAACATCAATTAGAATCAAATTAAGGAAAAATACTTCCTTTAATTAAGGAGTCATACTCAAATGGTAATAAGCAGTGACAAACAAGGAAAGAAATCATGTAAAACATGATTTTAACGCAGTACGAAAGTAGTAAAAGTATAGAGGATGTATATAGTAAGTGAATAATGCCAAATTCAGAGTTTTATTTAGGGAAAATATACATGAATTAATTTTGACAGCCAAATCAACCATAGGAATAAAGCAAGAAAATAATTTATATTTTGGAAATTGGTGAGGAGACCCTCGAGTGAGGTTCCAATTACAGGAAATCAAGGAAAATATCACACATTAGCAGTATAGGCATAATACAAACATAGAGAAATAGGAAATTAGAAATACTCAAGAATCATTATGCGAAAATCAGTGAAGTACCAATCATAGAGATTCAGGGATTCACAAATAGAAAAGATATCACTAATTTATCACAACATTATGAGAATAAATATGTGATAGACAAAAAATCAGAACTATAATAAGACTAGTATAACATAAAAGTTAAGCTTTCATATAGAACACAGTCTGAATCATAGCATATGCATGATATAGGTAGAATAAATGAAGAGTCAGAAACCCTAATGGCATGGAGTAAAATCACAAAATCACGAAGTTCACATAGAGAAATGGCCTAAATTAACATAGTAGACAAGATATAGGCAAAGAGGTAAAGAGTCAGAAACCTTAATAAGCAAAAACAAGGTAAAATCACAAGAAGCTTAGGATGCTCATGAGAATAAGGCACATATACAGATTGAACAAACGTATTATCAAAGACACACTTAGAATCTAGGATTAAAACTGAAAACTCAAGGTCTTAGAAAAATAAATCAGAACAATAAGGGGAAAAGCTCAAACAGTGTTTAAACATGATGAAAAACATAAGATAATGCTAAAAATCAGAAAGAAAAGGTGTTTTGAAAAGGGGTTTAAGAACCCTAGTTTGAAGACGAAGAATCGTTTTAGAAAAATGGAAAAGTCTTTAAGGAAAATATGAAAATAGCTCATAATATGTCCAGGTCCGTTACAGATCTAAGAAAATCGAGAGTTTAGTGGTTAGGGTTTCAAAGAGAGAACCCAGAGAACAAGAGAATCAACTCAAAAATCACTGGTTTTAACCGGAAATGGTAAGATCTTACTCGGACGGCCATGGATGGACGGAGAATGGCATGAGAGATCATGGGAGGTGAGTGAACCGTCTCTGGTTCTCTTGAAGACCTCAGGGCAGCATCAACCAAGTGTAGGAGGAGAGCCATAGGGTCGAGGTGGTGGTGAGACTACTATGGTTGCCGACGAAGCAAGGGCCGGTGAGAGCTCAACTTAGCAGAGGATCCTTGAAAGGGAAGAGAGATGAGAGATGTAACGGGAGTGAGGGAGAATGAGAGTGAAAGAGGGGGGGGGGGGGGGGGGGTTTTGGGGCTTATTTTAAAAAAGGTTGAAACCCCTTCTCTTNTTATTTTAATTAGGCTAGGAATTAGATTAATATAGGCTAAAATCAAAATAAAGGTGGCTAGTTGTTAAATACCCAATTAAGTTAGCAAAAAAAATATATTATAAAATAGCTGATAATTGTAAAAATGATATTCATGCTTAGAAAATAAATTAAAATGATTACTTAGTATTTAAAAATACAAATGACTAATTTATGGATAAAAAATAGTATAAATCATATGATTAGGCTATAATTGCAAAGTTATTGCAATTATACCCAAAAGGTACCAATTTGGCTACTTATGAAATAATTTGGTCTTAATAGGACCAAAAATAATACATTAAATCAAGAAATGCTTTTGAAATCATTTGTAATGCAATTTTGTAATCATTTATTGGAAATAAGATGCCGGATAAATTAAAAACAAATTAATAAAATATATAAAAATTATGGAAAAATACCAATTGCTATTGATACATGATTTGGAGGCTATATATGCAATTTAAAAATATTTTGAGAAAAAATTGGGTATCAACACCTCCTAACCTCAGAGACGGACTCTAACTCACCGGATTTATGCTCGCTCACCAACTTTTTTAAGGAAGCTAATAACATCACCTATCTATCATGAAACAAGTGCCCTCACAATAGTAAATAGTCCATACACTCCAATCAAAGAATGAATATAATTTAAGGACTTAGCATCAAAGAACAACTCTCGCACTCACAAAGCGTTCACATGTATGCACAAAGAACCATAGGCTTGCCCATTATGTACATCTCTACTAATTAAGTATGCTCGAATAGAATCAAATAGGACTTTAACGGGTTGTAATGTTGGCTAAGGGATGGGTAGGAGAATTATATAATAGTGACGTACACCTCCCTAAGCACTTTGCACTTTTAGACTTCATCATCCATTGTTTTATACTCTTCACTTTATTTTTCATCCCTCTCTTCATCAATTGTTTTCAAGTATTTCCCCATCCAAGAACATTTCATGTTTTTTTTAGAAATTTTTCTTTTCTCTTTTTTTTTTCATGTCACATTATTTTCAAGAGCACCTTTCCATCACTTTTCAGCTATCATTGGTCACCATTTTTCACTTAACCATCTCATTCTTCAAATTTGTCAATTGATATTACAGTCTAAGCAACAATGCTCACGGAAACAGGGTGTAAAAACTAGTGATTCAACAAAAGAATAAAGGCTAAAATACGGCTTCCAATACATGGAATATATGTATGAAACCCTCACCACACATTGCACAAGTATAAATCAAGATAGTTCAATTCTACTTTAAAACAGACAGGGTCATAGCGAACGACAAAATAAGAATAGAATATATACATGTCACAACCCCAAATCCTAAAAGGCCGTGATTACGCCTATCGTGGAACTAGGCTAGCCAGCCATCACATTACTACGCACTTATTCTCATTTAACAGTTCATAATGCAAAATAAACAGCAATTCAATAAAGAATAATTTATATAGGTCTAACGCCCCAAATAATAACCTAACAACTCTAAACATCCTCCCAGATATGGAGTCAATAGTCATGAGCATCTAAGAATAATTAAATCTAACTCTACTAAAACTAAAATATAAGTCTCTGAATCAAGAGCTAAAAACAATAATAAGGAAAGGAAATGGAGAAGCTGTGGACGCTGGACAGCTACCTCGAAATCTCGTGACTGCTGCTAACAAACCTACGTCAGCTACTGCTGCGAGCTCGTACCTGGATCTGTGCACAGAGGCACGGGGAGTCTTTATGAGTACGCCAACTCAGTAGTAATGAAAAGAAATCACAGTCTGAGATATAAAGCACACAAACAGATACACCATTTCACAACAACCAGTAAAACATCAAGTCACCAAGTAGTATTTAGCAAATTCATAGGTTCAAAAACTAGTTCCAGACTCCTTTGAAAATCAAGTAAATATCGATATATCTCAGTGAAATCCTCAGTAAAACCAGTTTGAAAACATAGTAATATCATCATAAAAGTGCCCCTCGGGGCAAAATCATTTCTCATAACAGANTTTCTCGACCCAAAATAGTGTTTCATTTCTCAATAAATAGTATCAAAATACTCTGAGTGTCAAAACACTTTATCAGGAAAAGACTGAGTTTAATTTACAACATATAAAGTGAGGAAACACAGTAAAACAGTTCCCCAAGGGGTAAACAGATCGGCACTAGGCCCCAAACACGACTTACAACCCAAAACATATCATAATACATAAATACTAATTAAGCAAACACTTAAAAATTGGTTTCGCAACTCAATAGTTTCCTAAGTAGGGAATATATTACCCAAGTTTCAATCTTTGTATTCCAAAACCCTTGAAGGGTGCATAGTCCGGGGTTTCATACCCTCAAGACAGGATTTCAAGACATTACTTACCTCAAAACTAGCCCGAAAACTATTCCGCAATGCGCTTGCCCCTCGAATGAACCTCCGAAGGCTCCAAATCTACCAAGTTCAGATTTTTATCATCAATATATGCTTAAGGAATAAATTCCTATTGAAAAATATCGAATTTAGCTCAAAATCCGAATTCGGTCAAAACCCGACCCCCAAGCCCGCGTCCTGAAACTCAGAAATTTTTATAGAAAAGTGTTCTTCATCTTCTCATGATTCCGTACCTATAAAGAACACCAAAATTGGAGTTCGTTTGACCCCTCAAATCGACCCTTGAAGGTCTCATAATCTCATGCCCCAAAATCCTATTTTTCTACTGTTTTTCATGAATAAAAGGATAGGATTATGGTCTATAATCACCCATAAACGAGTTTTATTAATCAATTTACTTGATTCTGTGATACCCACTGATTTTCTCCTTCAAAATTCATCCAAAAAGCTCCCTGTCCGTACACAAATGGTGAAATAAGGGTTTAAGTCGCGGAGGGTTTAATTATATATTTTTGCCCAGGTATTTCCGCACATGCGACCTACTTACTCGCACCTGCGACTTCGCAGGTGCGATGCTCCTTCCGCGCCTTCCATCTCTACAAGTCTCCCCAGACTTTCGCACCTGCGACTCGACCTCCGCACCAGCGACCTCGCGGGTGCGACCATCCTCTCGCACCTGCGGAAACTCTCCAGCCCCGCCAAGTCTCACGCCTGCGGCTCCCTAATCGCCCCTGTGAGACCGCGCCTGCGGTTCTCAACCGCACCTGCGACCTCTCCGCACCTGCGACCCACTGCCCGCAACTGCGAGCCCGCACCTGCGGTCGAACTTCCGCAGGTGCGGAAATCTCTGTGATTTCACACCAGCAGCTTTTTGCTGCAATTTCCAACTTCCAAAATTCCCGTTAACCATCCGAAATCAATCCCGAGCCCCTCGGGCCCCCAACCAAACTTACCAACATTTTCCATAACATCATTTAGACTTAGTTTCACTTTTAAAAAACCAAAAGTAACATCAAAACACCAAATTTACATTAGATTCAAGCCTAAGAACTTTGATATTTCTAAAATTCACCAATGATGCCGAACCTATCCAAATCAACTTTGATTAACTTGAAATTTTGCAGACAAGTCCAAAATGACATTACGAACTTGTTCAACTTTCTAAATTCCATTCCGACCGCGATAGTCTATTTTCCATTGCCGTCCGGAATCGCCAAAAACTAACTTCCGCCAATTCAAGCCTAATTCTACACCGGACATCAAAATATTATTCTGAATACACCCCTAAGTCCCAAATCACCTAACAAAGCTATTCGAGCCATAAAATCCGCATTCCGAGGTCGTTTACCAATAAGTCAACTCTTAGTTGACTTTTCCCATTTTAAGGCTATTCGTAAGGACTAAGTGCCTGAATTCTCATTTAACCATTCCGATTCCAAGCCTATCAACTCTAA
The DNA here is from genome assembly GCA_005239495.1 of Nicotiana undulata. Classification (NCBI taxonomy): domain Eukaryota; kingdom Viridiplantae; phylum Streptophyta; class Magnoliopsida; order Solanales; family Solanaceae; genus Nicotiana; species Nicotiana undulata. Next base: position 124,399 of record ML248004.1, read on the forward strand.
CACATTAATAACAGAATAACCAATCTATAATAAGTCAATAGAAACAGTTATAATGCAGGTTTTTATGTAACGACAGACCGAGTCATTACATTCTCCCCCTCTTAAACAAACGTTCGTCCTCGAACGAGTCTAGAAACATACATGGAGTCTCAAACAAGTGCGGATATTTGCTCTACATCTCCCGCTCGGTCTCCCAAGTAGCCTCCTCTACTGGCTGACCTCTCCACTGCACCTTCACTGATGCTATCTCCTTAGATCTCAGCTTTCTGACCTCACGAGCTAAAATAGCTACTGGCTCAACCTCGTATGACATATCACCCTCGAGCTGAACTGTGTTGAAGTCTAACACATGAGACGGATCACCAACATATTTCCTGAGCATCGACACATGAAACACCGGATGAACACTCGACAAGCTGGGTGGCAAAGCAAGTCTATAAGCCACCTCTCAAACCTTCTGAATGTCATGACCCGCATCCGGGTTGTGATGGCGCCTACCGTGGAACCAGGCTAGCCAACCGTTACAACAATACTCAATTCATTTACTAGTGAACTTTACTCATTTTTGGCTCAACTCATAGAAATGCAGAAGAAATAAGCTCCAACAATCAATCTAGGATCTGGATTCACACAGTCATGAGCTACTAACATCAATACAACTGAGAATAATAATACTGAAGTTTTAAGTTTCAAATTTCTAATACAGAAGGGAAGAATAGGGAAAAGAGGGACGGGACAGCGAACGCCAGCTGCTACCTCGTCGGCTCTGAGAGAATAGCTGCTATCACCGCTCCGCGTCAAATCTCGGTACACCTGGATCTGTACACACAGTGTGCAGGTAAGTAATGAAAACAACCTACGGTCTGGGGAGGTAGTGACGAACTCAACCTCCGTAAATCACAGTTCGAATAATGAATATTTCAGGAATAA
>ML248006.1:6162-44390 GCA_005239495.1 Nicotiana undulata
ATCAGAAGTTTTTCATAAGAAAACACATGAAATAGGTTTATCTCGCCTCAGATCTGTAAGGATCTGAGAAGATAAAATTAGGGTTTCGAAGAAACAACCCAAAGATGAGAGCATCGGCTTAGAAACCATAGGTTTAGCCGAGAAATAGGGAGATCTTACTGGAGATCGAGCCATGAAAGCCTGAGACAGGCCAAAGGTGTGAGAGAATGGACCCTGGTCTCTTGAGGGCCTTAGAGACAGCAATACCGGCGTGAGGGAGCCATGAGAGGCCTGGGGATGGTGAGGACTTTATGGTTTCCGGCGAGGAGGTGGCCGAAGGAGATGAACAGATCTCATCGGAGGTGAAGAGACTAGAAGTCTCTAGAGAGAACTAGAGAGAGAGAGAGAGAGTAGAGAGACGAGTGTGTGAGTGAAAATGAGGGACGGGGGGNAAAATTGATGATTAATAAATTAAATTAGAGTGCTTAATCAATATTAAAAAATATAAATGACTAATTATTAGATAGCAATAACATAAAACATATGGTTAGGCTATAATTGCAAAATTATTGCAATTATAGCCAAAAAATGCCAATTATTAAAAATAATTTGATCTTAATAGGACCAAAATAATATATTAAGTTAAGAAAATGTCTTTGAAATCATTTATAGTGCAATTTATAATTAATTATTAGAGATAAAAATACTGGATAAATTAGAATAAATTAGTAAAATGTGGGAAAATTATAAAAGAATACCAGTTGTGATGAGAACTGATTTTGAAGATATATGTGCAAGTTTAAAATAATTTGAGGAAAAATTTGGTATCAACAGCTGCCCCTCTTTACCCGGGAAGGATGAAAGAGTTGTCGGGTAAAGATATGATGGCCAATTTTGACCGAGCGAAACAGGTTTGAAGAGATTTAGGCCTCACCCTGGATTTTGAGTTGCCTACATATCCCTGGTTTTACAAGAATCAGGCCGTATGTAGTTCAGGAGTCATCGGCGAAGTATACCGATGAGGTTTTACAAGAACGGGCGCAAAGTATGGGGTTGGGTGAACAAACGACTTACGGGGATGGTTAGGAGAACTGGAGGGGGACCGCTCCTGCCAGGATGATCATTGCTTGCCGGATTTCCTGAAAATAAATAATACGAGCATATATTGTGCGTAATTTAAACATGATGCAAATTCCCGTTGGACCATGAATGCTGTCTTTGGACCGTTAAGGATGACGTCCTTAGACCATGACGTCCCTGGCTATGAGTTGCTTGATGCAGGATTCGCAGGCCATGAAATGATGTTCTCGGGCCATGAGGATGGTGCCTCTGAACCATAACGCCTTTGAATAATGAATGCAAAATCAAAAGAGATCCTCAGACCATGACATGGTGTTCTCGGGCTATGAAAATGGTGCCTCCGAACGATGACGCCTTTGGATAGGTTGGCGATATTTCATCCCATGAATATGCAATAGTATGATGTTGATAAGACAGAGCTTAGTCTTGCGAATTACTAGGTAGAGCTTAGCCCGAAAGGAAAGCGAAGTAAATAGTGCTTGAGACAGTGGTTGTTTTTGAAAAGTAATTTGGAGGCAGCGTTTTAGCCTTGGAAGGCAGAACAGTAGCCTTATGCAAGAATGCGGACGGAGACAACGCTTAGTCTCAGAAGGCAGAAAGATAGCCTTATGTAAAAATGCAGATGGAGACAGTGCTTAGTCTCGGAAGGCAGAAAGATAGCCTTATGCAGGTTGGAAATACAGATGGAGACAGTGGTTAGTCTCGGAAGGCAGAAAGATAGCCTTATGTAGGTTGGAAATGCAGATGGAGACATCGTTTAGTCTCGGAAGGCAGAATGGTATCCTTATGCAAAGATGTAAATGCAGATGGAGGTAGAGCTTAACCTCGGAAGGCAGAGTGGTAGCCTTATAAAGATGTAAATGCAGATGGAGGTAGAGCTTAACCTCGGAAGGTAGAATGGTAGCCTTATGCAGAGATGCGAATGCAGAGGGAGACAACGTTTAGTCTCGGAAGGCAGAAAGGTAGCCTTATTCAAAGATGTAAATGCAGATGGAGGTAAAGCTTAACCTAGGAAGGCAGAATGGTAGCCTTATGCAGAGATGCGAATGCAGATGGAGGTAGAGCTTAACCTCGAAAGGCAGAAAGGTAGCCTTATGCAAAGATGTAAATGCAGATGGAGGTAGAGCTTAACCTCAGAAGGCAGAATGGTAGCCTTATGCAGAGATGCGAATGCAGAGGGAGACAACGTTTAGTCTCGGAAGGCAGAAAGGTAGCCTTATGTAGGGAATAAATAACAAACGATAGTAGAGTTTCTTAGCTGATAGCATATTGAGGTGGTATGATTACTGTGAACATTGCGACTGCAGAGCATTATTTGTATGTACTGATAGCAAACGTCGTCAAGTGTAATGGTTTGGGAATCATGTTTTTAATAATGTTTGTCCCCTGGGCGGACAATATGCTTTAGGGATTCTGCAACCTTAGTGCCTGCATCCAAAGAAAGATCGTGAGTTATGTAAAGGGAAGGTTAGTTCGTATCCCCGCTGGCTTTGCTTGACTCGTTCGGCTTGATCTGATGATACCGTTCATATCATTGGGGTAGCGTTTGCTAAACGAAGCTGTTTCAAGAACAAACATGCATGATTTTGTAAAAGTATAACATAATGTATAATTTAACATAATTTTTTTTGTTGGATGAACTGATGACCGTGACGTGGTCCAAGACATTGCAACCTTTCTTGCTACGGAATTTTGAGGGTCCTCCTCAAAATTCTGCCCCAGTTTGATGGTTTGATGTTTCTGACTGCTGCTCGTGCGGCGATCGGCTGAACTTGCTTCAGAATTTTGAGGGTCCTCCTCAAAATTTTGCCTAGTTTCCAATTGCGGGGAAAAATGAAATTGTTATTGAATTGTGACCGAACCCATATGGCTGCCTACGTATCCCCTCTTAAACGGGAATCAGGTCAGGCGTAGTTCAATTTACAACATTGATAGAAGCATAAAGGATTACACATAATAACGCTTGACTGCATCTGAATTGATTAGTTTTGGCCAGACTTCTCCGTCCATTTTTGCAAGTATAAGTGCTCCTCCTGTCAGCACTCAGTGAACCATGTATGGACCTTGCCAATTGGGAGAGAACTTCCTTTTGGCTTCATCTTGATGTGGAAGGATCTTCTTTAACGCCAGCTGCCCTGGTGTGAACTGTCTCGGCTTGACTTTCTTGTTGAAGGCTCTGGTCATTCTGTTTAGATAGAGTTGACCGTGACAGACTGCATTCATTCTCTTTCCGTCTATGAGGGCTAGTTGCTCATAACTGTTCTTTACCCATTCTGTGTCGCTGAGCTCAGCTTCTTGCATAATCCTTAGAGATGGAATCTCGACTTTGGCAGGAATAACAGCCTCTGTACCATAAGCTAGCATATAGGGAGTTGCCCATGTTGATGTGTGGACTGTGGTGAGATATCGCAATAAGGCAAATGATAACTTCTCATGCCACTGCTTGTGCCTTTCTATCATCTTCCTCAGTATCTTCTTGATGTTTTTGTTGGAGGCCTCTACAGCTCCATTCATTTGAGGTCTGTATGCTGTGGAATTCTTGTGTTTGATCTTGAAAGTTTCACACATAGCTTTCATCAAGTCACTGGTGAGATTGGAACCATTATCGGTGATGATTGACTCTGGAAATCCGAACAGACAAACAATGCGGTCACGGACAAAGTCGGCCACGACTTTCTTAGTAACTGCTTTGTAGGAGGCTGCTTCGACCCATTTAGTGAAGTAATCAATGACTACTAGAATGAACCTGTGTCCGTTGGAGGCGGCAAGCTCGATTAGTCCAATAATGTCCATGCCCCAGGCGGCGAATGGCCATGATGAGCTTGTTGCGTTGAGCTCATTTGGAGGTACCTTTATCATATCTCCGTGTATCTGACGGCGGTGGCATTTCCGGACATACTGGATGCAGTTCGTTTCCATGGTCATCCAAAAGTAACCAGCTTGAAGTTTCTTTTTTGCCAACCGTTCATATGTGGACCGCAGGTCCCAGCGTGAATTTCCTCTAGTAGTTTTGATGCTTCCTTTGCGTCGACACACCTTAATAATCCCAAATAGGGAGTCCTCCTATACATGATTCCTCTGTTGTGAAAGAAGTTGTTGGACAGTCTCCGAAGTGTGCGTTTATGAGTGGGATTCGCAAGCTCTGGGTAATCTCCTCTTGCCAAATACTCCTTGATATCATGAAACCAAGGTTTTCCATCTGCCTCTTCTTCAACATGGGCACAGTAAACCGGCTGATTATGGATCTTCACTGGAATATGATCAATGAAATTTTTGTTCGGATGTTGGACCATTGAGGATAAAGTAGCCAATGCGTCGGCGAACTCATTCTGGATTCTGGGGACATGCCGGAATTCTATCTTCGTGAACCTCTTTCTCAATTCCTGCCCGTGGTGCAGATACAGAAGTATCTTGGAATTCTTGGTCGCCCATTCTCCTTGTACATGATGTACCATCAAATCTTAGCCACCAATCACTAACAGCTCCTGGACGTTCAAATGGCCATGTTGAGCCCTAAGATACAGGCTTCATACTATGCCATATTGTTGGTCCAGGGGAACCTGAGCTTGGCAGATACCGGATAATGTTGGCCGGTTTCTGATATTGAGACTTCTCAAATGCCAACTCCTTTAAAGTTTGCTGCTCCGTCGAAGAACATCCTCCAACCGTCATAGGATTCGGCAATGTCTTCTCCTATGAATGATACCTCTTCATCAGGGAAATATTTTTTTTGGGGTTCGTATTCTCCGTCCACAGGGTTCTCAGCGTGGTGGTCTGCCAGTGCCTGTCCCTTGACCACTTTTTGAGTCACATAGATAATGTCGAACTCACTCAGCAGGATTTTCCCCTTGGCTAGCTTGCCCGTGGGCATGGGATTCTTAAAGATGTACTTTAGTGGATCCATCCTTGATATGAGATATGTTGTGTAGGCACAGAAATAGTGCCTTAGCTTTTGAGCGACCCAAGTCAAAGCACAGCAGGTGCGTTCCAGAAGAGAATACCGATCCTCATACGGAGTGAACTTCTTGCTGAGATAGTAAATTGCCTGCTCTTTTCTCCCCGTTTCATCATGCTTCCCCAGAACACAGCCGAAGGCTCCATCTAATACTGCAAGGAAGAGTAACAGAGGTCTACCTGGCTCAGGTGGTACTAGGACTGGTGGTGTTGACAAGTACTCCTTAATTCTGTCAAAAGTCTTTTGGCAGTCATCGGTCCATTCGGTCGCGACATCCTTCTTCAGCATCTTGAAGATCGGCTCACAGATGATTGTAGACTGTGCTATGAATCGGCTGATGTAGTATACCTCCCCAAGAAGCTCATCACATCTTTCTTGTTCCTTGGCGGTGGTAATTCTTGAATGGCTTTGACCTTTGACGGATCCAGCTCTATCCCTCGGCGGCTGACAATGAACCCAAGCAGCTTACCGGTAGGAACCCCGAATGCACACTTCACGGGATTCATCTTCAGATTGTATTTTCGCAACCTATTTAAAACTTCCTCAAGTATGCTATGTGATCAGTGGCTTTCTTAGACTTGATAATAACATCATCCACGTATACCTCGATCTCCTTGTGAATCATGTCGTGGAAAATGGTGGTCATAGCCCTCATATAGGTGGCCCCTGCATTCTTCAGGCCGAACGACATCATCTTGTAGTAGTATACTCCCCAAGATGTAGTGAAATCCGTTTTCTCAGCGTCTTCCTCATCCATCCAGATCGGATGATACCCAGCGAAGCAATCCACGAATGATTTTAGCTCATGCTTGGCGCAATTTTCAATCAGGATGTGTATATTTGGTAAGGGGAAGTCATCTTTTGGACTGGCCCGATTGAGATCCCGGTAGTCAACACAGACTCTAACCTTCCCATCTTTCTTTGGCACAGGTACGATGTTGGCTAACTACGTCAGGTACTCAACTACCCTGAGAACCTTGGTGTTGATCTGCTTGATAACTTCTTCCTTGATTTTCAAACTCATGTTGGGTTTGAACTTTCTGAGGTTTTGTTTTACCGGCGGACACATTGGATTGGTTGGAAATTTGTGAGCCACAACAGACGTACTTAGACCAGTCATGTCATCATACGAACATGCAAATATATCCTCATATTCTTTTAGAAACTCTGTGTATTCTTTCTTTCCTAACGATGACAAATGAATGTTGAGGCGGGTCTCCTTGACGTTTTCTGAATATCCCAGGTTTATAACTTCAGTCTCGTCCAGGCTGGACTTAGGTCTGTTCTCAAAGTTTTCGACTTCCTTGACAATCTCGCCAGGTATGTCATCTTCTTCTGAATCGACGTTTGTTTGTTGCGTTGTCTCGTTGCATGTCACAGTCATTGGTTCATCAAGACAAGTAATAGTAATGCTGTATAGATAAAGTAATGAGAGAAAATAATAGTAATAAATATTTGATTCATAAGAAAAATTGAAAATGCTTTTGATAAATTGAATGATTGTTTTTGAACATTGACGATTTTATTGCAGGAATTAAAATGCGAAAAAGGAAATCATTTTGCAAAGAAAGACAATGAATAGTGCTTGTTTTAGCCTTGCTACCCCGAGGCTTGTCGGGCTTTGGTTGTCCTGACAGTCCAATTCTTGAGGTATGTCCCTATGCTCACAGCCTATATGGAAGGGCCTTCCTCTTCTTCCTCCTCGAGAATAACACAGCAGTCCATATCACTGTCCTCCAGAAACAAGTTCCTTATTGCTGCAAGTGCTTCTTCTTCGTCTGATCCATAAATAATGTTGTCCTGTTGGAAGTTCTGCTCTAGATGCGGTATTGGCTGCTCCTAATGGTAGTAAGGACCGCGTCAAGGTGGCGACCAGTTGTTGAATTCTTGCCAAGTGTAGTCGTATCCCAGACCAAAAATGGTGCCATGGATTTGATCTTGATAGGTTTGGAGATTCCTTGAAGGTTCTTGCCGAGCCCTTTGCCAGGATCGTACCCACTCCAGTTTAGTATACTCTCAATTTTTCTATCCCACCATTTGTCTTTGTCGATGGAATTGACCCGTTCAATGTGGTGGTAAGTTTCTACACCCAGCTTTCTTCTTCCTTCGATCACCGGAATAGTCTGGCGATTGTAAATAGGGTTGCTACCATTTCCATGAATAATCACCTCTTGGTGGTTCCACTCGAACTTCACTGCCTGTTCTAATGTTGAGGCTACGGACCCAGCAGCATGGATCCATGGTCGTCCCAATAACAGATTGTAGGACGCTGGCACATCTATCACTTGGAAGTCAACCTCGAACCAAGTTGGTCCCATTTGCAGGCATAGGCTTATCTCACCAATGGTGGACCTTTGAGATCCATCGAAAGCTTTCACATTGATTTCCCTATCCTTTATCTCATGAATCCCTTTACCCAATTTCTTGAGTGTTATCAACGGACAAATGTTAAGACTGGATCCTCCATCGATCAGGATTTTGGTGATGAAATAATCTTCGTATTGCACAGTGATGTGCAGTGCTTTGTTATGGCCCAGCCCTTCAGGAGGCAGCTCGTCCCCATGGAAAGTGATCTTGTGGCTTTCCAACACTTGGCCCACCATATTGGCCATTTCTCCACTCGTGATGTTGTTCGGCACATACGCTTCATTCAACACCTTCAACAAAGCACTCCTGTGCGTCTCGGAATTCTGTAGCAAAGAGAGGATGGATATTTGTGCTGGTGTCTTGTTCAGCTGGTTGATGACCGAATACTCCTTAGCATGTACTTTCCTCCAAAAGTCATCTGGGCCTGTCTCAATAAGGGGAGGCCGGTTGGAAGCCTGCTTGCTTGATTCGGCCAGATGTTCAGGGGTAGACTCTGCCAGTTCTTGTCATACCCTGCGCTGCGACAACTTCTTCAGTCTTGATATTGCCTTTCCTTCTCACCTCGGCTGTGTAATCCCAAGGGACATCCTTTGTATAGAAGGGCGGCGTGGTCGACATCGCCACTGGAATTGGTGCGACTATCCTTACTTAAAATGGAACATGTGCCTTGGGTGGAAAGACCAAAACCTCTAATGGTGCAGGTGCATTTTCCGGAGACACGAACTAAACTTCAATTGGTACTGGTGTCTTTGCGGGTGGAGCTGCTTCAAACTAAAGAGGTATGGACATATTTACCTCAGCATCCTCAGACGGTTGAACCTGGACTATGATCGGGTTGAGAGTGACTGCTGGTTTCTTTGGATCTCGCCTTCTGCGATCAACCCGATTGATCCCTCAGGGTCCCAATCATCTTCTATTTCGATCATGTGGATACCTCCACCCTTATGGTCTGGCAAAGGATTGTTGTGGACGTTCAGAGGGGGGATCTTTTGCCACAATGATCTTGTTATCAATCAGGGACTGTATCTTGTCTTTCAAAGAGCGGCATTCATCGATGGTGTTCCCCTTCATGCCGGAGTGGTATGCACAAGACTTGTTTGGGTTAACCCACTGAGAAGGGTTCTCAGGGGTGACAACAGAGATAGGTGTGACATAACCAGCAGCTTTGAGCCTTTCATATAGCCGATCGAGGGGTTCAGTAATGGCGGTGTACTGTTTTGGAGGTCTGCGATCAAAATTAGGACGAGGTCTAAGGAAGTTTTAACGGGTAGGGGGTGATTGGTAATGAGATGGCTGAGAATTGTAAGTGTGATAGACAGGAGCGGATTGTGAGTATCTGGGTGAAGTAGGTTGATATGTAGGTGGTGGAGATTGGTAGGCAGGTGGTGGAGCTTGGTAAGTGGGTGAAGGTGCTTGGTAGTTTGGGGCTGGTTGGTATGTGAGTGGTGGTGTTGGGTAGATTTGGTATTTGAGTGGGGATTTGGCTCTTTGTGCAACCATTACAGCTCCCACGTATCTTTTCTTGGACACACCACCGGACTGTAAAGCCTTGTTTGTAGCTTGAAAAGCTTCAAAATTCATGACCATACCGCTCTTAATACCTTCTTCAATCCGCTCGCCTAATTTGATAATGTCGGAGAACTTGTGGTTCTCGATCATCATCAATCGTTCATAGTACTGTGGGTCCTTGGCCCGGACAAAGAACTTTTTCATCTGCTCCTCTTCTAAGGCGGGTCTGACCTTAGAAGCTTCGGACCTCCAGCGAGTAGCATACTCGCGAAATGTCTCCGTGGGCTTCTTCTTCAAATTCTGAATATAGAACACGTCTGGTGCGCTCTCTGTATTGAATCTGAATCTGTCCATAAAGTCAGATGCCATGCTTACCCAGTTTGACCACTTCTTGGGATCTTGGCTGATGTACCAAGACAATGCATCTCCCTTCAAACTTCTCATGAACAGCTTCATGCGGATCCTTTCATCCTTTCCCACGCCAACCAGCTTGTCACAATAGGTCCTTAGATGGACCCTCGGATCACTAGTACCGTTAAACATCTCAAACTTTGGAGGTTTGTATCCCTCGGGCAGTTCGACATCAAGTTGTATGTAGAGGTCTTCATAATTTAGCCCTTCGACTCCCTTGATTCCCTCGACACCTTGAACTCGGTTGGTCAGCTTCCTAAGTTCCTCAGCCAAGTTCTTGATAAGCAGGTCCTTTTCATCAGACTCAGACGTGCGTGGGATAGGTGGAGTGGAGTGTGGCACAGTTTCCACGTAGATGGGATTGTTATAGGCGTGGAAATGGTCCTTTGTGGGGTTCTGAGGTTCTGGTATAAGTAGTGGAGTGTTGTTTGAGGTATGACAAGTATTGCATTGTGTTGGGAGAGTTTGGTTCTTTGTTGGAGTGATATGATGGTGAGGTGCGGGATGATTCTGTTGTCTTGGGATATTTTGTGGGGGTGTAAGGTTTTGAGCGTTTTGGAAGTTGACGTCCGGGACGTTGAGGGAAAATGACAGGTTGGCCAGATTTCGAACGTGATCGAGTTCTTCTTGAAATTTCAGCAATTTTTGTTCAAGTGGAGACATGTTCTCATTTAGGACCCGAATGCCCTGGCCATCAGTGGCCTCTACCTGTTCAACCATGTTCTCCCTCCTGGCATTGCTGGATTCTTCCATCTTACTCTTGCCTTTGTTCTTGCCTTTAGGGGGACTAGGAGCAGGAGTAGGTGGAGGAACCTTAGATCTTGTGCGATAAGCTGATGATGCCAGAGTGAACAAACTAACCTTTGGGGAGGGGAATAATAAAGAAAAAGAAACAAAAACAAAAGGTAGCCAAGTCAGTGGAGATTATGAAAAAGTATTGCAGTATTTAAACACATAGTGCGGGAATGTAAATTGCGTCCTAATTTGGGAACCTCTTTGTGCCCGAGGTAGGCCTAGCGACAAATTGATTTGGAGAACTTGAAATGCTAAGTGCCTCATTTCATTAATGTAAAAATAGAAGAATCCCAAAACGACACTAAATAAGCAAGAAATAAAATCACTAATGGCCATTGGCCTTATTACATCAATAAAGCGAAAAAGTAAATTCCTATCTACTTGGTCCTAGAAGGACCTTCCCCAACTCGCGAAGTCCTAGCAGTAGGTATGCTCTGACTAGATGTGCACCTTCGGTCCCCTCAGCTCATGTTATTAGGCTGGATGTCCAGGAGGGACGGCCGATTACCCAGGTACTTATTGACGAGTGTTTTGTCGCTAGAATGCAGATCTTCCCACCAACTCAGCAATTTTGGGTGGATGTTGGTAACCATGCCGAATCTGGGGACTTCGTGCCTCATATTTATGCAAGGCAAACAAGGTTAGGCTCTGACCCCCACCAGGCTCAACTATTTAACATCAACGATTAGCATGAACCATTTAATTCTCCAAATAAATGCACGGAACGTGATGATGTCCGTTTGGGTTTATGGAAACCCAGTGGACTTTTGGACAAGGCTATCTTAAAGGCTATTGTGTGGACAACACGTTAGCCTCTCTAGGTTTGACCATGATGCATGCAATAATATAACAGAGTAAGGTTTTCTATGGGGTTTTAGACTGGCACCCTTGAGCGGACAACTCAAGGGGGAAAGGCACGGAACCGTCGACTGCACCGCTGATCGACTAGTTTTACCGCAAATAAGCCTTTCCGAATTTTGGGGGTAATAATATAGGAAGGGCGAAACCACTCATCAAGCGTTGCTATAGTATTTTGTTTGGCACGAGTGGAGTATGAATGTTTCCCAGCAGAGTCGCCATGCTGTCGCGCCTCCCCTTTTTCCTCGCAGAGATCGGGTTCATGACATTTTGGTTAAGACAACTCTTTCCTTTTGTGAAAGGGGTTTGCATTTTGAAGAGTCGCCACCTAACGATTTTGAGGTGCGTTAGGGCACCTAAGGGGTTCATTTACAACTATGTTGTTAACCAGAGATAGGGTAAGGGATTGAAAGTATCCTAAGGAGAAGGTGTTAGGCACCCCTTAGGATCCACTAGTGTGGTTCCCGGCCAAACAGCTTTTGTGAATTTGTACGATTTATCAAACAACCACATAAAGACTCAAATAAGAGGGGATTTAAGTCTTAGGCATGCAGGTGTTTGAAAATAATTGGAGAGAAGTTAAGTTTTAAAAAGAGTTACAATCTAAGCATGTAAAGTAAATGATATCCTAGGTTTGTGATAATACGGATCACATCAATTCAATACCCGGTATGACACTCCTCAAAGAGGGGCTACACATGGTATTAACGCATCAGCCATCATATCCATATTCTATCCTTTCCCACCCCGTGAAGGTAATTAAAGCGCGTATTGGTCACGAACTCTATTACATGCTTCTACCCGACCCCTTTCCTATTAGTACTAGAGGAGGTTAGGACTACTATCCTAAGAAGGAGGTACTAGGCAGACCCTCAGGTTTTATAAGGTAAAATTCTAGGGCGACAAACAAAAAACAGGTAAGACTGCAATTAATGGGAACACAGATAAGCAGGTGAAAGGCTCAAGTTTACCTCCACAAGTATAGCACACATACAACATGCCTCATACACAAATTTTGGTCCAGATTTAACTCCTAAACATGATGTCTAAGTGGCAACAACAGAGTTCAATTATATCACATAACTCAGAGAGGAAGTCCTAGTCATGGCTTGCCTACTGATTTTAGCATGCTGGTAGTTGATCATGATCACAAAGACATGTCTTGTTTTATTTCTTGTAATTGATTACCTAAGGCTTGCCTAGGTGTAAAATAACATGCATCAATGGTACAGGTTCATTAAGGGTCCATATTGTCAATACTATGTTATTCTAAGCGTGTACAAAGAACTGATTACCAGTTTATTTTAGGCCATGGGATTGTTTCAGACATATGCTTAGACTGAGTATGATCCTATTGCATGATATCTAATACCGCATGATAGCCTAAACATGATTTCTAAATGAATACCGGATCACAACATCATGCATAACTTCAGGGATAGCATAGGTGATAGATTTTAATAGTTGTTTACCTAAAACATGATTTCTAAATGAATACCGGATCACAACATCATGCATAACTTCAGGGATAGCATAGGTGATAGATTTTAATAGTTGTTTACCTAAAACATGATTTCTAAGCGTATCATGGTAAAGCATAATTACGGATTTGTTAACGCTTGTTTTAAGGCAGGATTTAGATTACGTTTTCAGAATGCGTGAACATAATCACATGATAGCATTTTCCATTGTTATTACTGATCCCATGAACATAATTTTCTAAGTGATCTAACAATATTGAAATAAAATGCTGAACAGTGTCATGCAATCCTAGAGAGCATGATTTCTAATGTACGATATGTTTTGCACGTGTTAGTCCTAAACATGATTTCTATAACACACATAGGGAATGTAAACCTAATAGCATGGTTTATACCCTTTTATATCTATAGCATGCATAGTTACCCCTTTCCCTTTTCACTATCCATCCCCAAGAGTTGTTTACAATAAGTTATTACAGACCATGGATCATGAATTGAAATAGGGAAAAATAAGAAGCTATTCTATAGGGAGCCTGCAGATAGGACCAAGTCCTCTGGAACCTCATTGACATATGGTATTTCACAGCCTTTCTCATAATCCGGGTGTGTCAAAGTTCCCTAAGAACCTCAAGGGCTCCCGGACAATGCTCACACCCAGATTTCAAAGTCATAGTAGGATTAGTGCGGTGTGGAAGTGTCAGCCTCAGTGTGTCAGAGTTCAGAGGGAGCTCAAGGGTCCCAAAGCAGTGCTCACACTAAGGGGGCCGAACTTAAGGGTCTAAGAATAAAGTGAAGTGCAAGATGTGATTTGAAAAGAGATAAGTAGGAAAAACAACTTTTAAAAATAACTTGTTTGAAATAAGCTTTGGAGAAAGATAGTAGTATTCGTTTAGTGAAAATAATTGGAAAAGGGATAGGGTAAGACAGTCAGAGTCTTAGGATCAGAACAGTACGCATAGAACAAAAAACAAGAACCAACCAAGTTCATCAATCACAAGCAGGGACTGAGGGGGTAGGGGACAAGCATGAAGCACATAGGGAAAAGCATACAACAAGCAGAGTCATATACATGTTCAGAGAAAGTTCTGTGACATCATGTGTTCAGGATTACATGGAGACTAAGTAACACATAGTGCAATTGTAGTATACTAGGAATCAAAGAGGACAGAAGTGGAATCATGTTAAAGCATGCAAAGGGGGTAGTAACATGTTGAGGCTAAAGGGGAGGATATTAAGAACTGAAACAGCAAAGCATACAAACTAGTTGCAAGTAGAACAATAAAACCATAAGTAAAAACAGATTAGAAATAAGATGAATCGAAATACCCAAAGAAACATATTGTTTTGAATCTTTAGATATAAATTGAAGACATAACAGTTGGAAGATAGCAAGTAAAAAATGAAGAATAGGCAAAGAGAATAACCAGTCTTGGCTTGCAGCCGACTAGTAATAGCAGGTAATCAAGAGAAGAACAGTAGAGAGTATGTGTGTGTGTAAGAGAGAATTGAACAGTGTGTGTGTTCGTGTCTGTGTTAGTGAAAGACTAGAGTATTTATAGTTGAAAATAGGTAGTAAAATAAGGTAAGAATCATAATAGCATGGTAATTAAGGATCTCGGAATTAATCAGTCAGCTATCAAGGCAAGTACTCCTTTAGGTTAAGGGAGTTTAATTCAAACGGTAAGACCCAGTATCATATAAGGCAAGATAAAATCAATACATGACTAGTAAGGAAAGAATCAAGACTCACTAAGCATCGGGTAGTTAATTAAGGAAATCAATCAAATAACTGAGGTATAGAGTAGGTAATTAGGGGTAAATACACAAAGGGTTTAATTAAAGACATAACTAGTAAAGAATCAATATGTAACACTGTAAATCAGAGAATAAGGCAAGAAATAATTAAAGGTTGTAAAACATGGACATAATTGAGAAAATCAGCACATAGGTATCATCATAATGAACCAGGGAATCAAAGAATTGACATAATGCTGATTTTATGGACAAAATAACATAAGTTTCCATGAACAAGCAGATGAATCGAGTATTAACAAAGAGAATCGATTCTGAAACCCTAATAAATACATACTAGGGTAAAACCACAAGATATTCTAATTAAATGAATAAATAATCATGAAAATTAAACACACATAAAAATCATGTAGCAAACAGTCATGGACGAACTTCGGAATCCAGACGAAGTATCAAAAAGTAGGGTTTCAACATAAACTAGTTAGGGTTGAGGAAACACTCAACACAATCGATCAAAACAAATAATAATCAGAGAATAAACACCTTTTGAAAATCAGAAAACGTTTTGAATAAGGTTTTCATGAAACCCTAATTTTTAGGAAAATGAAACATCGTTCAAAAATCAGAGGTTTTTCATAAGAAAACACATGAAATAGGTTTATCTCGCCTCAGATCAATAAAGATCTGAGAAGATGAAATTAGGGTTTCGAAGAAACAGCCCAGAGATGAGAGCACCGGCTTAGAAGCCATAGGTTTAGCCGAGAAATAGGGAGATCTTACTAGAGATCGAGCCATGAAGGCCTGAGACAGGCCAAAGGTGTGAGAGAATGGACCCTGGTCTCTTGAGGGCCTTAGAGACAGCAATACCGACGTGAGGGAGCCANGGTCCAATTGGGTAGGGACCAGATTTAATTGGGGCTAGAATTTAAATAAAAATTGCTAGCTGTTAAATACTCAATAATAATTACTTAAAAGTAACTGACAATTATAAAAATGAGATTAATGATTAATAAATTAAATTAGAATGATTAATCAGTATTAAAAAATATAAATGACTAATTATTAGATAGCAATAGCATAAAAACATATGGTTAGGCTATAATTGCAAAATTATTGCAATTATAGCCAAAAATGCCAATTTGGCCAATTATGAAAAATAATTTGATCTTAATAGGACCAAAATAATATATTAAGTTAAGAAAACGTCATTGAAATCATTTATAGTGCAATTTATAATTAATTATTAGAGATAAAAATACTGGATAAATTAGAATAAATTAGTAAAATATGGGAAAATTATAGAAGAATACCAGTTGTGATGAAAACTGATTTTGAAGATATTTATGCAGGTTTAAAATAATATGAGGAAAAATTGGGTATCATTAGTATGCAGTCTGTTTCAGTGAGTTGACTCGTCATGCATCGACTTTGGTTGATACAGTCAGGGAGAGGGTTCGTCGTTTCATTGAATGGCTCCACCCCAGTATTCAGACCAGTATAGCCAGGGAGTTGGAGATGGATGTCACTTATCAGTAGGTCGTGAGTATTTCCAGGAGAGTGGAGGGCATGTTTGCCTGAGACAAATAGGAGAGAGAGGCCAAGAGGTCTCGAGAGATTGGCCATTATTCAGGAGCTCGTGCGCCAGCAGCACGCCATGGTAGGGGTTTTGTGAGCCGCCCTGTTCATTCAGCTCTTCCAGCATCCAACGGTGTTCCAGCTCCTCCTAGACCTCAGGAGCCTTATTATGCACCGCCAGTATCCAGTATGCTTCCTGTTTGGGGTGCTATTACCGGCCAGTCAGAGTAGGCCAGGTCTGAGTCAGTCTCAGCCACCGCGTCCTCTGAGGGGTTGTTATGATTGTGGTGATACTCGACATATGGTTAGGGAGTGTCCAGAATCAGGAGGGGTGCACCTCCACAGACTTCTCAGCCACCACGTGCTCCACTAGGTCCTCTGACCATTCTTCCATCCCCAACTGCCGCCCCACCTACTCAGGAAGCTCGAGGTGGAGGTCGGGGAGGTCGAGGTCACCCTAGAGGGGGAGGCCATGCCAGGTATTATGCCCTTCTAGCCCGTTCCGAGGCAGTTTCTTCAGATTCTATCATCACAGGTATTGTCCCCATTCGTCATAGAGATGCATCGGTATTATTTGACCTAGGCTCTACGTATTCCTATGTGTCTTCTTATTTTGCTACACATTTGGAGGTATCTCGGGATTCTTTGAGTTCCCTTGTTCATGTATCTACTTATGTGAGAGATTCTCTTGTTGTGGACCACGTATATCAGTCGTGTTTGATTGCTCTTAGTAGTTTTGAGACCAGAGCCAATTTATTATTGCTCAGTATAGTATATTTTGATGTTATCTTGGGCATAGACTGGTTTTCGCCCCATTATGCTATTATTGATTGTCATGCTAAGACCGTGATGCTGGTTATTCCAGGCTTACCATGATTAGAGTGGAGAGGTACCTTAGAGTATACTCCCCACAGGGTCATTTCATTTCTTAAGGTTCAGCGTATGGTTGAGAAGGGGTGTGAGGCGTATTTAGCCTATGTGAGAGATGTCAATATTGATACTCCTACAGTTGAGTTAGTTCTAGTAGTGAGGGACTTACCCGATGTGTTTCCAGCTAATCTTCCGGGCATATTGCCCGACAGAGATATTATTTTGGCATTGATTTGTTGCCGGGCACTCAGCCCATATCTATTCCTCCTTACCGCATGGCTCCTCCTAAGTTGAAAGAGTTGAAGGAGTAGTTGCAGGAGTTTCTTGATAAGGGTTTCATTAGGCTCAGTGTGTCACATTGTGGTGCTCCGTTCTTGTTTGTGAAGAAAAAGGATGGTTCTATGCGTATGTGTATTGATTATCGCCATCTGAACAAGGTTACAGTGAAGAACAGGTATCCATTGCCTCGCATTGATGATTTATTTGATCAGTTACAGGGTGCTAGTGTGTTATCCAAGATTGACTTGCGTTCTGGCTATCATCAGTTGAAGATGCGGGAGTCGGATATCCCGAAGACTGCTTTCAGGACCCGATATGGTCATTATGAGTTCCTTGTCATGTCTTTTGGGCTGACCAATGCCCCAACAACCTTTATGTATTTGATGCACAGTGTATTCTAGCCTTATCTTGATTCCTTCATCATCGTGTTCATTAACGACATTCTAGTATATCCCCGGTCTCGGGAAGATCATGAGCAGCACCTAAGGACTGTGCTTCAGACTTTGAGGGAGAAGAGATTGTATGCAAAATTTTCTAAGTGTGAATTCTGGCTTGATTCAATGGAATTCTTGGGTCACATAGTATCTTGTGATGGGATCAAGGTAGATCCCAAAAAGGTGGAGGCAGTGCATAGTTGGCCTAGACCATCATCAGCTATGGAGATTTGTAGTTTCCTTGGTTTGGCGAGATATTACGTCTCTTTGTAGAGGGGTTTTCATCTATAGAAGCACCTATGACAAAGCAGACCCGGAAGGGTGCTCCGTTCAGGTGGACCGAGGAGTTTGAGGAGAGATTTCAGAAGCTCAAGATAGCTTTGACTACAGCTCCAGTTTGGTATTGCCTATAGGTTCGGGGTCTTACACTGTCTATTGTGATTCCTCGAGATTGGTCTTGGAGCAGTGTTGATGCAAGACGGTAGGGTGATTTCCTACGCGTCCAAACAATTGAAGGTGCATGATGAGAATTATCCTGTCCATGATCTTGAGTTAGATGCACGCCTTGAAGATCTGGCGTCATTATTTGTACGGTGTTCCTTGTGAGATCTACATTGATCACCGGAATTTGCAGCACATGTTCAAGAAAAAGGACCTTAATTTGCGTCAGTTGAGGTGGTTGGAGTTACTTAAGGACTATGATATCACTATATTTACCACCCGGGGAAGGCCAATGTAGTGGCCAACGCCTTGAGTTTCCGGGCGGAGAGTTTGGCATATCTTCCTACAGCAGAGAGGCCCTTAGCATTAGATGTTCAGGCCTTAGCCAGCCAGTTCGTGAGATTGGATATTTCATATCTGAGCCGAGTATTGGCTTGTGTGGTCACTCGGTCTTCTCTTTATGACCGCATCAGGGAGCGCCAATATGATGATCCCCATCTTTTAGTCCTTCAGGACATAGTTTGACGAGGTGATTCTAGAGATGTGACCATTGGTGATGATGGTGTGATGAGGATGCAGGTCCAGATATGTGTGCCCAATGTGGATGGGGTCGGGAGTTGATTCTTGAGTAGGCTCACAGGTCGCGGTATTCCATCTATCCGGGTGCCGCGAAGATGTACCAGGATGTGAGACAACACTATTGGTGGAGGAGGATGAAGAATGATATAGTTGGGTTTGTGGCCAAGTATCTCAACTGTCAGTAGGTCAAGTATGAGCATCCGAGACTGGGTGGATTGCTCCAGAGATTAGAGATCCCGAAGTGGAAGTGGGAGCGGATCACCATGGACTTTGTAGTTGGACTCTCATAGACTTCGAGGAAGTTCGATGCTATTTGGGTGATTGTGGATCGACTGACCAAGTCAGATCATTTCATCCAGTGGTGACTACTAACTCTTCAGAGAGATTGGCTGAGATTTATATCAGAGAGATTGTCCGCCTTCATGGTGTCCCAGTTTCCATCATTTCAGACAGAGGTACACAGTTCATATAACGGTTCTAGAGAGCCGTACAACAGGAGTTGGGTACTAGGGTGGACATGAGCACAGCCTTTCACCCTCAGATGGATAGGCAGTCTGAGCGCACGATTTAGATTCTTGAGGATATGCTACGTGCTTGTGTGATGGAGTTTGGAGGTTCATGGGACCAATTCTTGCCACTTGCGGAGTTTGCCTACAACAATAGTTACCAGTCGAGCATTCAGATGGCACCGTATATCTGTAATGTAGGCGATGTCGATCCCCAGCGGGTTGGTTTAAGCCGGGCGAGGCCCGAATGTTGGGTACAAACTTGGTCCAGGATGCCTTGGATAAGGTGAAGGTGATTCAGGATAGACTTCACACAACCCAATCTATACAGAAGAGTTATACGGACCGAAAGGTTCGCGATTTAGCATTCATGGTTGGAGAGCGGGTCTTGCTTCGGGTATCGCCCATGAAGGGCGTCATGAGGTTCGAGAAGAAGGGAAAGCTGAGCCCGAGGTACATTAGTCCTTTTGAGATATTGCGGTGTGTTGGGGAGGTTTCTTATGAGCTTGACTTACCTCAAAGCTTAGCAGGAGTTCATCCGGTATTCCACGTTTCTATGCTCCAGAAGTATCACGGTGATCCGACTCACGTATTAGATTTCAGCTCAGTCCAGTTGGACAAGGATCTATCTTATGTTGAGGAGCTAGTGACAATTTTGGACTGGCAGGTCAAGAAGCTAAGGTCAAAAAACATTGCTTCAGTAAAGGTCCACTGGAGGGGTCAGGCGGTCGAGGAGGCGACTTGAGAGACCGAGCGGGATATGCGCAGTCGTTACCCTCATCTTTTCACAGCTTCAGGCATGTCTTTATACTCATTTGAGGATGAACGATTATTTAAGATGGGGAGGATGTAATGACCCGGCCGGTCATTTTGAGAGTTAGAGTCCCGATCCCCTATTAACTGCTTTCCCCATATCTTATTCTGCCAATTTGGGTTGCCGGAAGGGTTCGTGTTGAGTTTTGAAATGAATTGAGATACTTAGTCTCTTATTTAAGAGCTTAAGTTGGAAAGGTCGATCGGATGTCGATTTGTGTGTAATAAAATCAGATTTGAATTTTGATGGTACCGTAAGCTCCGTTAGGTTATTTTGGACTTAGGAGTAGGGGTGTCAATGGTTCGGTTCGGCCGGTTATTTTATAAAATTTGTACCATAACAATTTTTCGGTTATTCTATTGTGTATAACCAAAATTAGACTTTTCGAAACCGTCCCAATCATGTCGGTTTCTCTTCGGTATGGTATGGTTCGGTTAATTTTCGGTTTTTTTAAATATCATGTAAAATTCACCAGTATAAGTAGAATGCAATAACATACTTTCTTTTATAGGACTTATCAAAACTCTCTAGACATTTTACTGGTTAAAGGGTGATGAATTAAAAAAATAAAAGATGGCTAGAGTATAGATCCATCAACTATTCTACAACAATGTAAAAAAAACCAAGAAAAGGCAAAAAAAAATAATATAAATCACACGAGTGGAAAGATATTAACCAAGATGGGGCTCAAGAATAAAGTCTATAGAAGATTAAATATTCAAAAAGATAAATCTAAATTAATATGTTGTAGTTTGCTACTCATGATTGCTAGAATACTTTGTATCTTACTAATAAAGATACTTGAAATAACTTAGTTTAAATAGATGTAGCATAATAGGTTTTAGGAATTAGTATTTTGAGCTTATGCTTGTTGGCTTGTAATAGTTTTCATAATTCCAAGGACCAAAGAAAAATTTAATGCAGTATTATTTTTGAAATTACTAGATAAATATATTTTTCACATGTAAATTTATTCGGTACGATTCGGTATTTTTTCGGTTTATTTTTATAAAATAAAAAACCTACCCTAATTATCGGTGCGGTTATATATTTATATAAAAACTTACGGTTCCTCAAAATGAAACCTAAAAATCGGTTCGGTGCGGTATAGTTCGATCGGTTTAGTCGGTTTTCGAATATCCATTGACACCCCTACTTAGGAGTGCTTCTGGAATGTGATTTGGAGGTCCGTAGTAGATTTAGGCTTGAATTAGCGAAAGTTAGAATTTTGGCGATTTTGGTCGGTAGTGGAAATTTTGATATCGAGCCCAGAATGGAATTTCGGAAGTGGGAGTAGGTTCATAATGTCATTTTTGACTCGTGTGTAAAATTTGAAGTCATTCGGACGAGGTTTGATATGTTTCAACGTCGTTTGTAGAATTTGGTTTCTTAGGCTTGAATCTGTGCATAATTCGTGTTTTTGATGTGGTTAGAAGGCTCGACTAAGTTCGTATGGTATTTTCGGATTGGTTGGTATGTTTGGATAAGGTTCTGGGGGCCTCAGTTGTGTTTCAGATGCTTAACAGATGAATTTTGGACTTAGGAAAGTTGCTGAGTTTGCTGGTTCTAATGTTTTCGCACCTGTGGAGGGGAGACCGCAGATGCGGACTCGCACGTGCGAAAGTTGGAGGCTTGACCAGGGGTCGCAGGTGCGAGGAAGTTTCGCATCTGCGATGCCCGCAGATGCACCCAACGATTCGCAGGCACGGAGGAATATCGCAGGAGCGGACAGTGTTCCGCAGGCGCGCACGCGCAGGTGCGGCCCCCTTGCCGCAGATGCAAACCCAGCCCCCGTAAGTCATATCCGCACCTGCGTGGGATTTTCCGCAGGTGAGGCATCACAGGTGCGGAAATCGCTGGGCAGAAAAGGGGCAGAATCGAGGGTTGAAGTTCATATTCACAAATTTGATTTTTGAGCTCGGGAGAAGGATATTTCATGAGGGATTTTCAGAGAAAACTTTGGGTTAACGATTCCTATCTTGTTTTTGATTGTATTTCATTAATCTATAGTCGTTTTCTCCGATTAATTTCGGATTTGGAGTGAAAAGTTGGGAAAATGGGGGAAAAGTTCCCAATCGAATTTCTGAGTGGGATTTAGACGCCGGCTTTGGTGATTTTCTTACGAGTGATCTCGTGAGGGTGTTATTAATTGGTAACTTTTACCCTATTTCGAGACGTGGGCCCAAGGAGGATTTTTGGGCATTTTCCTATTTTCTTGCCTTAACTTTGATTTCTTTAGCTAGACTAGTTACTTGTAGCTATATTTACTTTATGTAATTGGTTTGATTAGACTTGGGCAATTCAAGAGTTGGATACTCGTGGCAATAGCATGTTTTCGAATTGATTTGAGCTTGGTTCGAGGTAAGTGGCTTGCCTAACCTTGTGTGGGGGAAATTACCCTTAGGATTTTGGTACTGTTTGATACATGAGCGCCGTGTACGTGAGGTGACGAGTACGTACACGGGCTATTTGTTTTAAAAATTCGTTTTCCATTAAATCATAACATGTTTTTCCTTGTTTGACTAGCATATGTAATTACCTTGTTTAGATTTGGAAAGCATGTCTCTGTGTTTTGACTGTCTAATTGAGCTCTATGAAGCATGTTTGGTGAAACTCCTGTTTTCTTGTTTGAACTTAGACTAAACTGTAGATTTCATTGCTGAATTGTTGTATTTATTGGTTGCGCTGCATATTTATTTTGGGACTACAGAACGCATTCCGAGAGATCCCCCAGCACTAGATATTTACTTTGGGACTACGGATGTATTCCGGGAGATCTCCGATCACTGCATATTTATTTGGGACTACAGACGTATTCTAGTAGATCCCCCATGTACTGCATATTTACTTTGGGACTACGGGACGATATCTCAGGAGATCCCCTCTTGCCATTATTGTGTCATGAGCTGTAGACTATCATTGATTTCTATTCCTGTTGATATTCTGTAATTATTTTACTATGATATTTCTTTCTGTCTTATTTCGTTATATTTTTTTATAGTAGGGCCTTGACCTGACCTCGTGACTACCCAATCGAGGTTAGGCTTGGCACTTACTGGGTATCATTGTGGTGTACTCATGCCCTTTCCTGCATATGTTTTCCGTGTGCAGATCCAGGTACGAGCTATCAACCTCGAGTCTAGTGTATGGTTGCTGCTTTAGAAGACTTCAAGGTACATGTGCTCGCGTCCGCAGACCTCAGAGTCTCCTTCTATCCCCTTGTGTAGAATTTTCCCCGATTTTTCTTCAAGCATTTATGTATAGAGCAGTAGAAACTTTTAGAAGCTTGTGACGGGAGACATTCCGGGTTTGGGAGTGATGATCATTGTATATGCCGAGTGGCACTATTCTGCGTATTAATTTCATCTGTTGGATTTTATCTTTTGTGTTCTCTTTCGTTTCCGCAATAATAGGCCTACCTAGTCGTAGAGACTAGGTGCCTTCACGTCAATTCACGGTGGGAGAAATTGGATCGTGACAACACTTCTACGAGACTCTGATCGCTTCTGCGGTCCCAGCTGGGCAAGCCCATAATCGCTTCTGTGGCTCGATGGCTGCTTTAACAGTGCGCACCTGCGCGGCCCAAGGTACGCAGGTGCGATTACACCAGATGCAGCAAACTTTAGCCAATCCAACACAACTCCAAATGATCTGTTAACCACCCGAAATCAACTCGAGGCCCCCGGAACTTCAACCAAACATACCAACAAGTCCTAAAACACCATATGAACTTAGCCGAGCCTTCAATCACATCAAATAACGCTAAATACACGAATCACACTCCAATTCAAACTTAATGAATTTTAAAACATCAAACTTCTACAACCGATGCCGAAACCTATCAAATTACGTTCGATTGACCCCAAATTTTGCACACAAGTCATAATTGACATTACGGACCTACTCCAACTTCCAGAATCAGAATCCGAACCTGATATAAAAAATCCCACTTCCGGTCAAACTTCCTAAAAATTCAACTTCACCATTTCAAGTCTAATTCATCTACGAACCTCCAAATCAAAATCCGTACGCGCTCCTCAGTCCAAAATCACCCAACTGAGCTAACGGAATCGACGATACTCCATTCCGGGGTCATCTTCACATAGTTCCAACCGCGATCAAATTCCTAGAACTTAAGCTTCCGTTTTTGGGACTAAGTGTCTCAAATCAAAACCTCCTGGCAAGTCACATAAGATGAACTGATACGGGAAAGCAGTAAATAAAGGATCGAGACTAATACTCTTAAAACGACCGGTCGGATTGTTACAAAATATTTTAAATTGTGTAACTACGCTCATCAATTTCATTTATGATGTGGCTTTCTAAACAGGCTCTAGATGGGAAAGCAAAGGCACATATCAACATTAATTATATATAGAGTATTTCGACACAACTTTAACTTCAGATAGAGCATTTTCAAATCCTGTAAGCATAATTATAAGTAAAACATATAGAGTCATGGTCTCTAATTAATGAACCAAACAATCAGTACAATAAAGGAACACATGTACAAACAAAACTATAGAGGATGCTTGCACTCGAATGGTAAAAGAAAGAGCAAGAGGCAAAAAGCAAGGGATTAACTTTATGGGATTTGCCCTGCTGCCTAAAAAATGGGGTCAAAATCACCAAATCCAGGGTCTGGTCTCTGAAGATATATTGACAAAAAATATAAAAGCACGATTTGGCAGGCCTTGCACAAATATGGAATGGACAGTCATCTGTCCTTACTGCTTGGTGGTGAGACTTTCACCAAAGAAGGAATGATAGAGAGAGGCGCCGCATGTGGCAATGAGCACCACGCGTCCAATAACACTTTCCTTGTTATGGTCGATAAACCCATTAATTGGAATTCACTTTTTCCAATATTTGAAAGACGCCGATCACATAAGGTCAAAATCGGAAAAAAAATTCGGACACATCGATTTTTTTAAACATTTTTTAATCTTTTATGACTACTTTATGCTACATATTGCGAACTTATTCTTTTTAAAATTTGTTTCGAATACAATACTTTCCATAAAAATTATACTGTAAATCCGATTCAATTCTTACCACTTACTGTGTTTCTCAGGTATTGCGCTTCAAAAAATAGTGAATGTAACAAAACACACATCCGATCGAGAGTCGAGACCAGTTTAGATCGTCGGTCTAAAGTTTCTACTCAGCTTGTTATTATCAAGTTTCATAATTTTTCTTTGGAAACTTTAGACCATAGAACCAAGTTTGCCGTCATAGATGATCCTTACTATAAATCTTGGTTCTTTGTAAAGCATAATTATTCCTAATCCAAAATGATATTTTGTATATATAAAAACTGAAACCTTTTATCAAGTTCACTGTGCTTCTCACATTTTATATAAGCTTAATTAACTGTGAATCATGAATACAACGCACATCATGAGACCAACCTAGCTAGATTCTTACTCAAAGTATTTGAAACCATTACGTTATTTTAATGTCCAATCTCACGTACATTCATTTTCACTTTTCAAATTCTATGGGTATTATTTCAATCCAAAATTTCCTGTTATAGAAACAAAGTGCAACAGTAATTAATGAGTGTTTTTTCAGGTTGTTGCTATAAAAGGTGTTCAAACCGGAAACCTCATCAAACCGAATAATCAAATCAAATCGATTAAAAGATCCGACTAAGTTTGATTTGATTTAGTTCGGTATTGAGTAAAAAACTCGAACAAAACTGAACATATAAATATTTAATTTATATATATATTTTAAAGATTTTATATTGAATTTTCTTTTAAAAAATATAAAAATATTTGGGATCCTATCATGTGATAACCTTGAAAGCGTACATTATCAAAAAATTAATGTTAGACGACTAAGAAAATAACTATCATGTGTTACTAAAAGAATTCTCCCATTAGAATATTTTAAAAGATCATATGTTTGTTATTTTTTTCAATATTTACTAAACATATATTTGTTTGACTAAAAAGTATGAAACCTTTTGCTATAATAATTAAAATAAAAAGGTGAAGGATAAATTCTAGTTAAATATAATAAGTTCTAGATCTAACACATGCTCGTATAATAACGCCGAATGTCGCTTGAACCAATTTAATACAAATGGTATTAAATGATGTTATCAAGAATGAACAGTGGGATAATGATGAACAATAAATATATTAAATGGCAATAAATGTAAATAGAGAGAATGATTCACCCAAATATTGAATGAGGTGTATGATTCTTCCCTTTGACAACGATGTAAGATAAATGAATATGAGAATATACTAAGCTTTCTCGGATCAGATGCGAGAAAAGGTAGAATAAACTACAAAACGAATCGAATCACTATGGAAAGGCAATATTTTGCATTGTCTCTCAAGAATCAACTTTTCATGAGAGTTCTTATTAAAATCGGTGTTTCCTCCCTTTTGCCCTCTTTCTTTTACTATTTATATGAGATATTCCCAAAAACCCTAATAAAGAACAGTAGAGGGAATATTCAATAGAATATTCCTTTTGATAGTTCCAAGGCTATTGTCACAATCCGAGTTTACCCTCCGAACGGTCTCGTGACGGCACCTAGTCTCTATGACTAGATAAGCCTATATTGCGGAAACATAAGACAAATAATAACAAAACAGTAAAGATGAAGTAATACTATAAAATTTTGCCGCTCGGCATCTACATCTTTTACTTTCCCAAAACCCGGAATGTCACAAATCACAAGCTTTATAAGACTATAGCTCTATACAACGGGACAAAGAAAATGTGTATATGTATATCTCTAAAGTCTGTAATAGAGTGGATGGGGACACGTGGGATTCTGCGGACGCTACAGAATTACCTCGCGGTTTCCTAACAGCTGCTGTAGTACTCCTAGCCAAAACGCTGTGTACTGGTACCTGAATCTGCACATGGGGAAAACATGCGCAGGAAAGGGCGTGAGTACTCCACATTCTGTACTCCGTAAGTGTTAAGCACCCCAGTCAAGTAGTGACGAGGTCAGGTTAAGGCTCTACTGAGTTTGAAAATAAGACAGTTATAAGTTTGAACAGTGACATATAAATAGCTAAAATGAGCAGAATTTAAAGGAAAACTGAAAGAGATAATAAAGAAAAGCCCTCGGCTCAGCACAACATATATCTCAGCAGCAAATATGCAATGCAGTACAGGGGAAAAGCTCCCGGATCTCAGTCCGTAGTCCCAATTTAAATATGCTATGCAGTATAGAGGGGAAAGCTCCCGGATCTCAGTCTGTAGTCCCAATTTAAATATGCAATGCAGTACAGGGGGAAAGCTCCTGGATCTCAGTCCGTAGTCCCAATTTAAATATGAGATGCAGAATCCTATCAGATACGACTTAATTAAACAATTCAAGAAAACAATAGGCAAGAATAAGGTAAAACTACCTAAGCATGGAGCAAATAGTAGCAANATTCCTATGCTAACTAATCAATTATAACATGAAGCAGTAATATAGGAATGAAATGGGTTATGGCATGGAAGGAAAAGCGGGAATTTAGCAACCATGACCCGTGTATGCACTCGTCACCTCACGTAAACGGCGTCCACATAGTAAAATCAGTATAATAATGCCTAAGGGAAATCCCCAACACAGAGTTAGGCAAGCCACTTACCTTGACTGCGCTAATCAACTCAATACCACGATCTTGCCACGAGTATCCGACTCCGGGTGGCCCAAATCTATTCAATTCGATTGCATAATGTAAATATCACTTCAAGGAAAGAAAAATAGCTAATTATTTCTAAGCTAATACGCGAAATTAGAAAATTCGCCCAAAAAGTCCCCCGGGCCCACGTCTCGAATTCGGGTAAAAATCATATTTTTCGGTCACTCATTCACCCACGAGTCTAACCATATAAGAATATCTCAAATAGGAATTCAAACACCCAATCAAAACTCAATAATTTGGTCTATGAAGTTCATCCCATTTTTCCCATTTTCTACCCAAAATTTTCGAAATTAAAGGTTGAATTTAAGATTGAAATCATGGAAATTGATCTATAATGGATGGAAATCACTTACCCAAGTTACCCAGGTGCAGAAGTCCTCAAAAATTGCCTCTCCCGAGCTCTCCAAGTAAAAAATGGTGAAAATAGACTTAAACCCTCGAATTGGGGTTTTAATATTCTGCCCTGGTATTGTCTTATGCGATCGCGCACAATGCATCGCGATCGCGGAGAGTAATCTCCCACGCGCCCAGGACTCCTCTTACGCGAACGCGGATATAGGCCTGCGATCGTGGACCCTCACAACCCAGCTCTTTGCGATCGCGTTTTGGACCTCGCGACCGCATAGGACAATTGACGAAACTCCCTCAGACCACGGATACACTACGCGATTGCGACCTAGGACATGCGATCGCAAAGGCTAAACTCCAGCATAATGCGATCACGGACTTCATCTTGCGATCGCAGAGAATAACTCCAGGCCTCCCCTCATTTACCTTATGCGATCGTGGAATGGGACTTGCGATCACAATGAACAAAAAGCTGCTGGTGAAAAACCAGCAAAACCAGCAAGGAGTTTTTGGCCAAAATTGCCCGTTTGGGCACCCGAAACACACCCGAGGCCCCCGGGACCTCAACCAAAATTACCAATCCACCCTAATACCTCATTAAAACTTAATCAAGCCTTAAACACACACCTCTCAAGTCGCCTCCTCGATCGGATGACCCCTCCACTGAACCTTGACTGAGGCAATATTCTTTGATCTGAGCTTTCTGACATGCCTTTCCAATATAGCCATAGGCTCCTCAACATATGATAGCTCCTTGTCCAACTGGACTGAACTGAAATGCAAAACATGAGTCGGATCACCGTGATACTTCCGGAGCATGGAAACGTAGAATACCGGATGAACTCCTGCTAGGTTAGGAGGCAAGGCCAACTCATAGGCTACCTCCCCAACCCGATGCAATACCTTAAAGGGCCAATTAACCTCGGACTCAGCTTACCCTTCTTCCCGAATCTCATGACGCCCTTCATAGGCGATACCCGAAGCAAAACCCGATCACCAGTCATAAATGCCAAGACATTAACCTTCCGGTACGCATAACTCTTCTGCCTGGACTGAGCTGTGTGAAGTCTCTCCTGGACCACCTTCACCTTGTCCAAGGCATCCTGAACCAAGTCTGTACCCATCAATGGTGCCTCACCCGGCTCAAACCATCCTACTGGAGACCTGCACCGCCTACCATAAAAAGCCTCATACGACGCCATCTGAATGCTGGACTGGTAGCTGTTATTATAAGTAAATTCTGCAAGAGGCAAGTATCGATCCCATGACCCTCCAAAATCCAACACACAGGCACGTAGCATATCTTCAAGAATCTGAATCGTGCGCTCGGACTGCCCGTCCGTCTAGGGGTGAAATCCTGTGCTGAGATCTATCTGGGTACCCAACTCACTATGCAAGGCTCTCCAGAAGTGCGAGGTGAACTGAGGACCTCGATCTGATATAATGGACACCAGCACACCGTGCAACCGGACTATCTCCCGAATGTAGATTTGGGCACACCTCTCAGAAGAATATGTAGTCAACATTGAAATGAAATGAGCCGATTTGGTCAGCCGATCCACAATCACCCAAATAGCATCATGCTTCCCCAAGTTCCGAGGAAGTCCAACCACAAAGTCCATGGTGATCCGCTCCCACTTCCACTCTGGAAGCTTAATCTGCTGAAGTAATCCTCCTCGTCTTTGATGCTCACATTTGATTGCTGACAATTGAGACACTTGGCTACAAACTCCGCTATATCCTTCTTCATCCTTCGCCACCAATAGTGTTGTCTCAGATCTTGGTACATCTTCGCGGTACCCGGATGGATGGAATACCGCGAGCTATGGACCTTCTCAAGAATCAACTCCCGAAGTCCATCTACATTGGGCACACAAATCCGGCCCTGCATCCTCATCACACTGTCATCACCTATGGTCACATCCCTAGCATCACCCTGCCGAACTCTATCCTGAAGAGCTCGAAGGTTGGAATCATCATACTGGCGCTCCCGAATGCGGTCATAAAGAGACGATCGAGCAACAACACAAGCAAATACCCGGCGAGGCTCAGAAAGATCCAGTCTCAAGATTTGAGTGGCTAAGGACTGAACATTCAAGGCTAAGGGCCTCTCAGCTGCACGAAGATATGCCAAACTACCCAAACTCTCCGCCCGGTGACTCAAGGCGTCAGCCACCACATTGGCCATCCCCGGGTGGTATAATATAGTGATGTCATAAACCTTGAGTAACTCCAACCACCTACGCTGGCGCAAATTAAGATCCTTCTGCCTGAATATGTGCTGCAAACTCCGATGATCCGTGAATATCTAATAGGGAACACCATATAAATAATGACGCCATATCTTTAGGGCATGAAAAATCGCTGCCAACTCGAGATCATGAACATGGTAGTTTTTCTCATGCACCTTCAACTGTCTGGACGCGTAGGCAATCACCCTACCGTCCTGCATCAACACTGCTCCTAGGCCAATCCTCGAAGCATCACAATAGACTGTATAGGACCCTGAACCTGTGGGTAATACTAACACTGGGGCTGTAGTCAGGGATGTCTTGAGCTTCTGAAAGCTCTCCTCACACTCCTCAGTCCATATAAAAGGTGCACCCTTCTAGGTCATTCTGGTCATGGGCGCTGAAGTGGATGAAAATCCCTCCAAAAAATGACGATAATACCCAGCCAAACCGAGGAAACTACGGATCTTATTAGCTGAAGACGGTCTAGGCCAACTCTGCACTGCCTCTACCTTCTTCGGGTCTACCTTGATCCCATCCGAAGATACCACATGGCCTAAGAATGCCACAGAATCAAGAAAAAATTCACACTTAGAAAATTTGGCATACAACTTCCTCTCTCTCAATGTCTGAAGTACGATCCTCAAATGCTGCTCATGGTCCTCCTGGGACCGAGAATATACCAGAATGTCATCAATGAAAACGATGACGAAAGTATCAAGATACGGCCAAAATACGTTGTGCATCAGGTGCATGAAGGCCGCTTGGGCATTGGTCAGCCTAAATGACATAACAAGGAACTCATAGTGGCCATATCTCGTCCTGAAGGCAGTCTTCGGGATATCCAGCTCCCTAATCTTCAACTGATGATAACCCGAACGAAGATCAATCTTGGAGAACACCCTAGAACCCTATAACTGATCAAATAAATCATCAAAGCGAGGGAATGGGTACCTGTTCTTCACTGTCACCTTACTGAGCTGCCGGTAGTCAATACACATACGCATCGAACCATCCTTTTTCTTCTCAAACAATACCGGAGCACCCCAGGGAGATACATTGGGCCTGATGAATCCCTTTTCAAGCAACTCCTGTAACTTCTCCTTCAACTCCTTCAACTCGGGAGGAGCCATGCGATAGGGAGGAATGGAAATGTGCTGAGAGCCCGGCAACAAGTCAATGCCAAAATCAATGTCTCTATCGGGCGACATACTCAGAAGGTCAGCTGGAAAAACATCAGGATAGTCCCTAACAACGGGGACAGACTCAACTGTAGGGGTATCAACACTAACATCTCTCACATAAGCCAAATACACATCACACCCCTTTTCAACCATCCGCTGAGCCTTAAGAAAAGAAATGACTCGACGGGGAGTATACTCTAAGGAACCTCTCCACTCTAACCTCAGTAGTCCTGGCATAGCCAGCGTCACGGTCTTGGCGTGACAATCAATAATATCATAGTAGGGAGACAACCAATCCATACCCAATATAACGTCGAAATCTACCATACTGAGTAATAATAAATTAGCCCTGGTCTCAAAACCACTGATAACTATCAAACACGACTAATATACGCTGTCCACAACAAGAGAATCTCCCACAAGAGTAGAAACATAAACGGAGGAACTCAATGAATCCCGAGATATCCCCAGATGTGAAGCAAAATAAGAAGACACATACAAATATGTAGAGCCTAGGTCAAATAATACCGATGCATCCCTATGACAAACGGGAACAATGCCTGTAATGACTGAATCTGAAGCAATGGCCTCTGAACGGGCTGAAAGATCATAGTACCTGGCCTGGCCTCCCCCTCTAGGGCGACCTCGACCTCCCCAACCTCCACCTCGAGCTGCCTGAGATGGTGGGGTAGCAGTTGGGGCTGGAAAAATAGATGGAGGGTCTGGTGGAAGGCGTGGAACCTGATAAGTCTGAGGTGGTACACCCCTCCTAGCTCTGAGGCAATCTCTGATCACACGACGAGGGTCACCACACTCAAAATAACCCCTCGGAGGATGTGGCGACATATGCTAACTCTGACTAGCCTGTTGGACTGGCCGGTGGTAACACCTCGAGCAGGAGGCACCTGAGATACTGGTGGTGCATAATGAGGCTCCTGAGGTCTAGAAGGAGTTGGAATACCATTGGCTGCTGGAAAAGCTGAATGAACAGGGCGACTCACAAAACCCCTACCATAGCGTGCTGCTGGTGCACGGGCTCCTGAAAAATGACCAGTCTCTCGAGACCTCTTGGTTTCTCTCTCCTACCTGTCCCGGGATAACATGGTCTCAATCCTCCGGGCAATACTCACGGCCTGCTGATAAGGGATATCTATCTCCAGCTCTCTGGCCATGCTGGTCCGAATACTGGGGTGGAGCCCCTCAATAAAGCGTCGAACCCTCTCTCTGACAGGGACAACCAAAGCTGGTGCATGGCGAGCCAAATCGCTATAATGGACTGCATACTCTGACGCAGTCATGGTACCCTGGTGTAGGTTCTCAAACTCTGCACGCCAAGCGTCCTTTAGGCTCTGAGGAATAAACTCAAGCAAGAACATCTCTGAGAACTGAACCCAAGTAAGTGAAGTTGCCTCGTCCGTACTACTAAGCTCAAAAGCACGCCACCACCGATAAGCTGCTCCCCTCAGTTGGAAAGCAGTTAAAGAAACCCCACGCATCTCCACAATACCCATAGTGCGGAGAATGCGATGACACCCCTCAAGAAAACCCAAGGCGTTATCCGAAGTTGGTCCGCTGAACTCAAGTGGGTGGTACTTCTTGTACCTCTTGAGTCGGAGCTGCTCTGCCTCAGGAACAGCTGCCCTAACCTCATGCTGAGCTGGAGCTACTGGGGCATAGGAATGCACTTTGGAACCTGCCCCATATTGACCCTCTACTCAGGAGTACGGGCTGCGGGAGTCTGTGTCCCTCCCCCGGCTTGGGATGTAGCTGGGGCTATCAGCAGTAGTCCCGCCTGAGACAAAGTACTTAAGGCACTCAAAAACTGAGCCAATGTCACCTGGAGGGCTGGAGTAATAGTAGGGACCTCTTGTGCCCCTCCAACTGTGGCTGCTAGGGGATCCTCTGCCTCTGCCTCTGCCTCTGCTCTAGCCGGTGCTCGAGCTACACCGCATGCTCGTCCTCTGCCTTGGCCCCTGCCTCTGACGGCTCTGGCTGGGGGCTCGGGTACCTGGTCATCAGTACGTCCGGTACGAGTACGAACCATCTATAAGCAAGAATAGAATAGATTTTAAGAATTTTTTTTGTTGACAGTAACTAGCACGATAAAGAATTCCAAAGAATATGATTGTTCTTAACAGTTACATAGCCTCTCGAAGATAGATACGAACGTCTCCGCATCGATCCACGAGACTCTAATAAACCGGCTTGTGATATGTGACTCCTACGAACCTAGACACTCTTATACCAACTTGTCACGACCCGCATTTACCCTTAGAACGTTATCGTGACGGAACCTAATCTCTACGACTAGGTAAGCCTATATTGCGGAAAAATAAGACAAATAATAAGAAAAAGTAAAGATGAAGTAATACTATAAAATTTCGCCACTCGGCATCTACATCTTTTACTTTCCCAAAACCCGGAATGACACAAATCACAAGCTTTATAAGTCTATAGCTATATACAACGGGACAAAGAAAATGTGTATATGTATATCTCTTAAGTCTGTAATAGAGTAGATGGGGACACGTGGGATTCTGCAGACGCTGTAGAATTACCTCGCGGTCTCCTAACAACTGATGTAGTACTCCTAGCCAAAACGTTGTGTACTGGTACCTGGATCTGCACATGGGTAAAACATGCGCAGGAAAGGGCGTGAGTACTCCACATTCGGTACTCCGTAAGTGCCAAGCCTAACCCTAGTCAAGTAGTGACGAGGTCAGGTTAAGGCTCTACTGAGTTTGAAAATAAGACAATTATAAGTTTGAACAGTGACATATAAATAGCTAAAAAACAGAATTTAAAGGAAAACTGAAAGAAATAATTGTGAGCGCGTGATTTTTGTTCGCCATATTATCCTATAAAAATCTCAATAAATTATTTGATTTCATGAATTTTGTTTGAATTTTAGTGATTAATTGTGAATTGTTCGCATTTGCATTGATTATAATTCATCTTTTAAAGTTATCGAAATTGCATCACTATTACTAGAGAATTATGAATTTGTTATTTGTAATTAACTAAATTAAATGATAGACGAATGATGATTATTTGATGTAATGTAGTGTTGGCAACTAATTACTAAAATTAATCATTTTTATCCAATAAATCGTGGATTTAATTAAGAGTATAAAATTAATGATTTTATTCCTAATTAATCTATGATTAGATGAAGTAAGGTTTGGAACTAATTCTTACATTTTTCTTTAGATTTAAGTAGGTTTGGTTTTAATTAAATTAAGATTAATTAATTATAGGGCTTAATTAGATTCAATTAATTGTAGAGTGTTAATTTGGACCAGGGCTAACTTGCCCAGGCCCAAAAAGTTGGTCTTTACAACCCACACACCCCAGCCCAAAATTAAATAACTATCCGGCCTGCCCCATACACTATCCCAAACGACCTCGTTTCACCACCTCATCCCCCAGCCGTTGGATTATCTTGATCCAACGGTTCCGAACCCCACACCCCTAAGCTATATAACTGTTTCACCTACCCCCACCCCCTTCATTTTGACCAAGTATAACACCCCCCCTCTCTTAACCCATCCCCTCCGTCTCTCACGTCTAATTAGAGACCAGTCATGCTTCCACCACCGGACCACCGCAACCCCGTCGTCCCCCGCCCTGACTCCGCCAGCCGGAAATCGCCTCCGGCGGCGGAGATTCTCCAATCAACCTCATTTTTTAACCAGATGATCCCCACGACCTCCTCAACCCCGTCCAAACGTTGGTTTTCCCAAACAATGAAGCAATTCGGAGTAATTTCAAATCTAAGAACTTACGAAACCCTAAAACGTGCCAACGACAATTCCAAGCGGCTCTGTGACTCAAACTCACATGAGTCGATGGCTCTCGACAAGAGCCGTCGATTCATGTGAGTAAGGGTCACTTTTGGAGGTCGCCGGAGTCCGGCCAAAATCCGGTGACTTCATTTCTCAGGCCAAACTGTTTGTTTTACGGGTTTTTCTCCTCTTTCCTTAGCTTTCCATGAAATACTGAAGATAAAAAGAATCATGCTAAAACCTGTGCCTATTAATATCTATTACTGTTAGGTTGCTTTCGTCTTAAGCAGCCATTGTTTCTTCTGTAATATCTATTTTTCTGTATTTGTAATCAAATATAAAAGAAACCTAAAACTATTTTTGATTAAGTTACCGTTTGGTTACGATAAACTATTCTGCCCGGGTTGTATTGGTATGCCGTTGGCATATGGAAGTCGTATAGATTACGGATATTCTATTTTGAATTAGGTTGTCTTGTCTCCCCTCTCCTCAATACCCTATCTTAACTGTCGTCACCATTGCTTTTGAACTCTTTTCCTCTTCGTGTTATTTGCTGTTTAATCGATTAGTTGGATGAGTAGTTAATTTTACCATTTAGATGACTGTACCTCCTGATTCAGGGTATAATGCTCGTTTTCATACGATTATCAGTGTTAGATTAGGAGAAAACAACTTTGCTAATCCGTGATTGTATGTCTGCCCCATGGTTAACTGTTTCATGGATGATCTGATTATTTTTTAAGATTGAGTTAGTTGACTAGCTGCTTAGTTAATTGGGAGGATGGCTAGTCCTGTATCAGTGTTTGGTCATGATTTAACCTGGATGAATCAAGTTTGACTTAGTTAATCATAACTTCCTAAAAATAACTTTTTTAATAGGTTAACCTAGTCTAGTAGTCTCTTAAATAAATAGCTAAGTCCTAAAATCTGTCTAAACTGATTAGTTTAGGACTAAATAACTAAAACAAATTAGTTAACCTAGGTTTATTAGTCAATTAAGCTTCTGATTTTAGTTAATTGGTTGGAATCCACCAAATTCAACCAGTTTACTCAAGAATTAAATGGATCAATTTACCTTAAGTAGTAAGTTGAACCTAGTTTGACTAATAAGAGCTTTTAATCAAATAATCTTCGATTAATTAACTCAAGCATAGTTGAACATAACTAATAACTAACAATAAGATAATTGGACCAATCAATTAAGTCTAAAGAGTTTTGTTTAATCAAATCTAGAGTAACTAGTTTGCTAATTAAATCTTGATAAGACAACAAAGTTAGCTACTAATTGATTAATTCAGGCTAAAGTTACTCTTTACCTAATGATCAACCTAACTAACTATCTTTGATTAAACTAAGTTAAAATTCAGCTTTATAACATTAATTACTCACTCAAGACAATTAACTAGAGTTAAATGATAACCCAAGCAAGTTACCCTGGTTACCTAATGTTAAATACAGAGGCTCCAAGGGGTACAATAGGTAATATAGACTTAGTAAATCAGAATTTTAAGGGTAGAAAGGTCTTTTAATGGGTAAGAAAATTCTAAAATAGGGGAAGCTGTCCAAAAAGATAAGGTTGACAGCTGACATATGTATTATTATGTACTATTTACAGCTTTTTGAGTTGGGAATATTCTAAAAAAAGGGACCCCATTCCCAAATATCTATAAAAATAGACCCTCTCCCCTTAATCAGAAAAGGTTCCGGGACTCTGAAAAAACACTCTCTTAGCTGTTAAAACATTCTGAAAACATAAAAGATCAGAATCATTCAAAAAAAAAAAAAAGAAGGGGAAAAATCGGTTTACTCTTTCAAGGACTCTTCAAGGTTTTAGGGTTGGAATTTTCTCATTTCTGGGTGCTATTTGAGCTTTCAATTCTGGTTTTGGGTTTTCAAAAGTTTTTTCTGGGTTTATCTTCTGTGGAGCTGGCTGCTGCTGCTGAATTCTTTTCTTTCTGTTGATTGTGTCACACTTGGCCTTTATTTGGCCAAGTTTCTTTTGCTATTTTACTCCTAAAAAGGTATGTAAAACTGAACTTTTTTTATAAAGATCTGAAATCTTCTGTCTTTCCTCCATGAATCTGTGTTTTCTGTTGGTTTAAATTTGTTCATGTATGAATCTATGTGACAAAAATGTGATGCATTACATTATGTTTATTTAGTTTATAATCTCTGAATCTTATTAAGTCTGCTTATCTTAGAGCTGTCTGTGCATGATTATGCAATCGAGGGGTTGTTAGAAAAAATAGCATCAAAGGGTAATGAACTTAACCTCTAATGGTTAAGTTCATTCTATAAAGATGCTTAAATATTGGTCCGACTCAGGCCCCAGATATCTAGATATTCCTATGGAACAGCACTAGGGTAGATGAATTTGACCCTCTATAGTGGTCAAATTCACCCCATATTAAGTGTTTAAACAGTAGCTTTTCACCCCCTTAAGGGTGCAAAAATGGGTAATCAAAAGGCTTTTCAGAAAGAGAATCTGAATCTTCTGCAATGATCAGATTCATTCTCTGAAAAACTGCCTAAAAATCAAAGTCGTAGTATAAGTATGAGTTGAACGGACACAAAAATGACCTCTATAGAGCTGAACCTGACCCCTTTTATGGTAAGATTCAGTCCATGATAAGGCAGAAACCTGTTATGTTAAAATGGTGTATAAAACATCATCGAGGATGAGTCTAACCTCCTTCATGGTATGACTCATCCTATAAATGTCTGAAGGTGTTACTATTGTCCAAACAGTAAAACTTTGGACTTATAGTTTTAGATCAAAAGATGCTCTTATTTGTGTTTCCTTGGTCACTGAAGAGACTCAGTAAGCAAGTCTCCATATAGATTTAGGCTTAGTTTAGCATTGGCATTATGAGATTAAAGTCTGAACCATTCATGGTCAGGTTCACCTCAAAAGAATGCATAAATAATTCTACTTTTAGTACAGCTTAGCATAGCATCATCAGGTTTAAACTCGACCTCTTTTCATGGTCCTGTTTGGTCTGGTGAATGACTAACACACCTAATCATGTTGGGGTGTTCTACAGATTATAAAGGAAGGCTCAAATAAACAGTCTTAAGGGAGTTCAAGTCGATAAAATTAGTTGGAATCCTTATGTTAGTTTCTTTTATTTCTGAAAAATGTATAGCAATAGTCAAGCTATAATTTCCTGTATTATTTTTTTTAGCTCTCATTGTGATGTAATTTAAAGACTGGACTGTACACTTAATTGCGGTTTTGATTCATGTTCATGAAAAGTTTGAATTTACATTTTATCTGTTATAAAAGAACATACGTGAAGTCTGTATAAACGCCGGTCAGAAAAAAAAA
>ML248008.1:0-55748 GCA_005239495.1 Nicotiana undulata
TGAGATTACGCACGAGGGGACATGCCGTGCTCTGTTATTTGATTGATTCCCGCATATTGATAGCTGTTTCTTCGGTTGCTGTTTTTTACTTTCCAGCCGCATTCTCACTGTACCGTTGTGAATTAGATGTTGTTTTTCCTTTATCCCCAGCATGTACACTCCATATCTTATTTTATCGTTTAAGTTCCGATATTATTGCTGCCCCGTTAATATTTTTCCCCTATTTGTTTCCATTTCTCTTCTATTTGATCATACTTGTTTTCATTATCGGTTAATTCTTGTACATATATCTGCTTAGACTAGGACAGGTGATCGTATTTTGCTAAGTCTAGCCTCGTCACTACTTTGGCCGGGGTTAGGCTTGGCACTTACCTAGTACATGGGGTCGGTTGTACTGATACTACACTGCACTTCCTTGTGTTGTGCAGACCCTGCTACCGGACCCCGTGGAGCGTTCTGAGGGAGATACCTTCAGTCCACGTCAGAGCTTCGAGGTATACACTGGCGTCCGTGGATCCCGAGGCTTCTTTCCTTTACCGCTTCATTGTCTTTCTCCTTATTTTCAAGACAGTGTTGTATTTTCATTCCAGACTTGTATTTAGTATTCTAGTAGCTAGTCCGTGAGATTGTGACACCCCGGTTTTGGGAAGTTTACGTTATCTTATGATTGTTATGTTCCTCCTTTCCGCATTCAAGTTTTATTATTTTTATTATCGATGTTGGAAAGATTATTGTTGGGAAAGGTATGTTATTGATGTACGGTGAAACGGTTTCCCACTGTTATCCCAGTATATGATGGAAATTGGTTGAGGCTGATGAGTTAGCATTTCATTTCGTACTAAATGATTTTTAATTGCTATTGCAAGTTACACGTTGGCTGGCCTAGCGGGTTCAACGTTAGGCGCAGTCACGGCCTAAAGGGTGGGAATTTGGGTCGTGACATCCGCATGCCAGAAATTCCCAAATACAATGGGACAACAAACCCCAACGAGCATGTAAGTTCTTACACATTAGTAGTTAAGGGGAACGGTATGGAGGACGATGAGATCAAGTCCGTACCGTTGAAGAAATTTGGGGAGACCCTAAAGAGAGCAATGATATTGTACCATAATTTTCCACCCAACTCCATTGATTCTCTTTCCATGCTCGCATATTCCTTCGTTAAAGCACATGCTGGAGTCATAAAGGTCGAGACTAAGAAGTCAGACCTCTCCAAAGTAAAGCAGAAAGATAACGAGATGCTCAGAGAGTTTGTATCTCGGTTCCAAATGGAACGCATGGATCTACTACCGGTTGCCGATGATTGGGCCATTCAGGACTTCGCTCAAGGATTAAACATACGAAGCTTGGTGGCCTCACAAAGTTAAAGCAGAACTTGATCGAATAAGCAGTTGTCACCTGGGCCGATGTGCATAATCGATATCAGTCAAAGATAAGTGGGGATCGGAGAAGAAACGGTCTTGGACGCAACCCCATTCGAGGTGAAAGAAGAAATGATCGAGGTTAGAGCTCTTGAGGGCTCATGAGTAAGTGTGGTTTCGACAGGAATGTCGAGCCCAAATGTAACGACCCGACTGGTCATTTTGAGAATTTAAACCCCGTTCACATTGGGTATACCGACCTGCGTGCGTGGTTGGATTCAGTTATCGGATAATCCGGAGTCGAATTGGGAAGCAAATTTCAATTTTTGAAGCTTAAGTGATGGAAGTTGACCGGAGGCTTGACTTTTGTGTAAACGGCCTCGAAATGAGTTTGGGTGATGTCAACAGCTTTGTATGATGATTTTGGACTTAGGTGCGCGTCCGGGATCAGTTTGGGAGGTCCGTAGAGTAATTTGGCGAAAGTTAGAACTTCGGCGATTTCGGTCGACAGGTGAAATTTTGATATCGGGCTCAAAACAGAATTCCGAGAGTGGCTGTAGGTCCGCCGTGTCATTTTTTGATTTGTCTGCAAAAGTTCACGTCATTCCGAGTTGAATTGATAGATTTCGACACGAGTCTTGATATTTGAAGTTTTAAAAATTTATAAGTTGATTTCTTGGTTTGATTCGTCGTTTGGTGTTGTTTTATGTGATTTGAAACCTCGAGCGAGTCTCTGTAAGGTTACATGACTTGTTCGTGCATTTAGATGGGGTCCCGGGGGCCTCGGGTGTGTTTCGGATAGACTTCGGGTCAATTTTCTCCAAATTTGCACTGCTGATTGTTGTCTTCTGGTTTCCTTCTATGCGATCGCTTATAGGTAGTCGCGATAGCATAGTGTTGCTTTGACCCGCCCATTTTTCCTTCATTGCGTTTGAAATAAGTGGTTCACAATCGAGGAAGCCTACTTCATCCTTCTTCGCGATCGCATCTACACCATCGCGTTCGCACAGTAGAAAATAGGGCTGAGGCAGATGGGGTTTCCTTCATTGTGTTCGCATAGGAACCCCTGCGTTCGCGTAGCTCTCCTGTTCTTCTTCTCTGCGTCCACATTCCCCTTGTCGCGTTCGCGATGCACCACTGGACAATGACCATAATTCCCCCCTATGCGATCGCATCGACTTGTTTGCGATCTCATAGCACCTTTCGGGCCAGCAACATTTTTTTCCTCTATGCGATCGTATCCTTTGGTCTGCGATCGCAATGCTCAAATATCTGGGCAGACAGAATATAATCCAAAATCGG
Source organism: Nicotiana undulata (assembly GCA_005239495.1). Lineage (NCBI taxonomy): Eukaryota > Viridiplantae > Streptophyta > Magnoliopsida > Solanales > Solanaceae > Nicotiana > Nicotiana undulata. Next base: position 2,664 of record ML248008.1, read on the forward strand.
GGGTTTCACCATTTTTATCATATTTTGACTTCTAGAGCTCGGTTCTTGGCGATTCTTTAAGGGTTTTTCACACAATTCGAATGAGTAAGTATTCTTCAACTAGAATTAAACATATTCCATAAATTAGTCCTTGTTTTTATCATATAATTTGTGTTTTGAGTTGGGGAAATCGTGGGTTTTGAAAGAAAATTCCTAAATTGAAAAATCATGATTTGAGGGACCAAATGATATCGGAACTAGATAAGTTTTGTATGGTTGAACTCGTATAGGAATAGGTATTCGGCTTTTGTAAAATTTAACGGGTTCCGAGGTGCGGGCCCGGGGGTCGACTTTTGGGTCAATTTTTATAATTTTGTAAAGATTGAAACTTTATTATTCGGAATAGTTCCTTATACGTTTTATGTGTATTTTGAAGTTGTTTTAGTTGATTTTGAGCCGTCCGGAGGTCTTTGCGCCCGAGAAGCCAATTTAGAGTATCGGGTTGTCGTCTTTGAGGTAAGTATCTTGCCTAAACTTGTGTGGGGGAACTACCCCTTAGGATTTGAGTCTTCTATGTTGATTGTAGTCCGTGTATGCGAGGTGACGAGTGCGTACCCGGACTTGTGTGTATAGTTTGGCCTTTAGGATTTTCTAGGTCCTTATATCCCCTGTGTGTGAATTGAAATTGTTATATCTGAGTTCCTGGATGCTAGTTCATTTCTTCTTACTTAAATTAGAAGTTTACTTGCGTAGTTTTCCCTTGTTGCTTAATTGACCTTAATTGACTTAACCAAAGACTTTACCTCTTCTACCATCATGCTATAATTCCCTTCACAAACTGCCTACTTAACTAGAATTAGTCTAACCTCGCCCTATAATTTGTTTAGTAGAAATTAGGATATCCATACGTTGGTGTCAATCATGCCCGTGAGTCGTAGATTGTGAATTATATGATTTTACTCTTAAGTGATACTCAGGTTTAATTTGATAAACATCTATGTTGATGATATTTCCTTGGTGCTGCCTATTACTGAGCATTGTTCAAGCTAAGTTTATTCCTTGAAGCTAACTATTTAAGGGAGATTGGTTATAGTTGTTTCCCTTGCCGGGATGATTGGTTTCTTATCGTTGACTTGAATATTGTGAATCGTTGCTATATTTGTTTTGTTTTCCCCTCGTTGTATCGTTTCACTTGTGCTTGGAATTCCCTTCAGTGGCTACTTCTTATGAGTGAGTTTTTACCATTATTGTGATTCAAGTCTTTGTCTTGATTTGTTCTGTCGCATTCTGGTTGTTTTTCCTCAGTTGGTTGCATTGCATATTTAAATTGGGACTACGGACGTATTCCGGTAGCTTTTCCCATGTACTGCATTGCATATTTACATTGGGACTACGGACGTATTCCGGGAGCTTTCCCCCTGCACCGCATTGCATAATTAAATTGGGACTACAGACGTATTCCGGGAGCTTTCCCCCTGTACTGCATTGCATATTTAAATTGGGACTATGGACGTATTCCGGGAGCCTTCCCCCTGTACTGCATGACAAATTCTGAGTTACGGACTGAGTTCCAGTAGATTTATCTTGAGGAGATTATCATCGAAAGATTTTATCGAAAAGTATAGCTGAAAAGGTATTTGCCTTAAATAAAATTATGTCTGAAGGACTTTTACTTCAAAGGTATATTTGAAAAGCATTTTTCTTGCAGAAAATGATATTGGAATACATTTATTGGGGAAGTACATACAAAAATCATGTATTTGGAAAGAACTATGTTTTAAAGATTTTCTCTTTCTAATATATATATATATATATATATATATATATTTGGAGAAAGTATGTTTCAAGGAAAATTGTGATATTCTGAAATGATTATATCTTTAAAGATTTCAATATAAACTGTTGTTTAAGTCTTCACCAACTTCTTGGGTTTATTGGCCAAGGCCTAATGTGAATAAACTGACGCAGTGCTGAGTTATCAGTGTCTTTATTGTGTGGTGGTTTCCGGTTTTGGCTCGTATTTTCTGTCTAATTATTATGTTGTCCCGTTGATAAATTTCAGTAACTCCTTCCGCATAATATTGTCATGCTGTTAATTACATCGTAAAATCTTTTGACAGATATTATGTTCGATCATTTCTATATTGATGTCTGTTCAACTGATTAGACCAGTTGTGTCTTGACTAGTCCTCGTCACTACTTCACCGAGGTTAGTCTTGATACTTATTGGGCACCGTTGTGGTGTGCTCATACTACACTTCTGTGCATTTTTGTGTGCAGATTCAGGAAATTATTGTTAGTAGTTGCGCGGATCATTGCCGAGGAGACTCAAGTAACCTGATGCTGCGTTCGCAGGCTTCGGAGTCACCTTCTATATTTATATTCATACCCTGTTGTATTCATTTCGAACAGTGGTACTTAGAGATTTTAGAGTAAATTCGTAGAGCTTATGACTTGTATTACCGGTTTTGGGAACATTGTAATTCTGCCAAGATTTCTATATCGAGACTGTTAGATTTCTTTTATTATGGTTGTTATTCTCTAAATGTTAGGCTTACCTAGTCCCTAAGACCAGGTGCCATCATGATACCCAACGGTGAGAAATTTGGGTCGTGACACCAAAGAAGCACCGCGGCTATCGGAATACAACTTCAACGTTAATGAGTCAGCTATCGTATCAGTCATCGGGCGTATCGAATACACTATGTGGCCTCGACCTCTGCAAACTGACCCGGCCCATAAAATCCTAATCAAATGTGCAAGTATCATGGCACCTATGTCCATAGAACAGAATATTGCAGACAACTGAGGGAAGAGGTAGTCCAGTTGTTCACAAGGGGCATTTTTGAGAATTTTTAAGTGATCGGGCTAAGAACCACTTCAGAAACATATATTCAAACAGACACAATGTGCAAGAGGAGCCGCAACAAGTAATCCAAATGATTGTTGGAGGGGTCGATGTTCCTCAGGGACCCGTATTTAAGCGCACCAAGGTGTCGATCACAAGGGAAAAGCGAACTCGGGATTATGTACTAGAAGGGACCTTGTCTTTCAATGACGGGGATGTAGAGGGGATCTTACAACCCCACAACGACGCACTAGTAATATATGTTCTTATGAATAAAACTCAAGTTAAACTTGTTTTGATTTATCCAAGTAGCTCGTCCAACAATATTCGATCGAGGGTCGTAGAAAAGCTCGGCCTACAGGATCAAGTTATGCCTACAGCCCAAGTACTTAACGGCTTTAACATGGCATGCGAAACCACCAAAGGAGAAATAAATTTGCTAGTGAACGTGGTCAGGACCATCCAAGAATCAAAGATCCATGTGATCGAGGGTGACATAAGGTATAATGCCCTGTTCAGAAGTCCATGGATCCATAACATGAGGGCAATACCTTCGAACCTTCACCAGGTTCTGAAGTTCCCAACACCAGAGGGAGTCAAAACAGTCTACGGGGAGCGACCCACCGCCAAAGAAATGTTTTCAATCGACGAAGTAATACCAATATCGGCACTCTCTTCAAAAGGATCAGATTCAAAGGGAAAACAATAGGTCAAATAGCAACCACAGACACCGGCCTCGACCAAATCGGAGAAACAGGGGACCGACGAGGACAATTACTATAGGGTCCGTCGATCTTTCATAATCCCCGATGATTTCGACGCCACTAAGTCAACAATCGAAGAGATGGAACTGATCACACTAACCGAGCATCAGTCCGAATGAAAGGTATACTTGGGCACAGGGGTAGCCCCCGAGCTCAGGGGAAAACCATTTCAATTCCTTAAAACTAACATGAATTGCTTTTCTTTCTCCCACCTCGATATCACAGGGATCCCACCAGAAATCACCACCCACAAATTAAGCCTGGATTCGAAATTCCATTAAGTGAAGTAAAAGAGAAGTCCTAGTCCGAGGTTAAGCATGCTTCATCAAGGATGAGGTAACCAAACTTCTCAAACTAGGATCCATTCGGGAAGTAAAATATCCCGAATGGTTAGAAAACGTAGTGGTAGACCCTAAGAAGGGAAATAAACTGTGAATGTGCGTCGATTATAAAGACCTGAATAAAGCGTGCCCTACAGATTCTTTTCCTTTGCCCAATATCAATCGTGTGATCGATGCCACGGCCGACCACGAGATTCTCAGCTTTCTTGATGCCTACTCCCGATACAACCAAATACAGATGAACCTAGACGATTAGGAAAAGACTTCGTTTATCACTAAGTACGACACCTACTGTTATAATGTAATTCCATTCGAACTAAAAAATGCTAGTGCAACTTATCAACGCCTAGTAAACCGGATGTTCAAAGAACAAATAGGAAAATCAATGGAAGTTTGTATTGATGACATGTTAGTTAACTCCCTGTGAGAAGAGGCATTTGAAGCATTTGCATGAAACTTTCGATATACTGAAGAGGTACAACATGAAGCTCAAACCAGAAAATGTGTGTTCGGGGTCGGCTCAGGAAAGTTTCTTGGCTTCATGGTATCTAATCGAGGGATCGAGATTAACCCCGATAAAATCAAAGTTATCTAGGTACATCACGGTAGTAGATAATTTAAAGGTCGTGTAGAGGCTAACAAGGCGCATAGCCACCCTAGGGAGAATCATTTAGAGATGCTCAAATAGGATTCATCAATTCTTCTCGTTACTAAAGAATAAGAAGAATTTTAGGTGGACTCCGAAATGCCAACAGGCCTTGGAGGAACTAGCGGTACTTATCGAGCCTGCCGCTGCTTCACACTCAAAAAGCAGATGAGCAGCTTTACTTGTATTTATCAGTCTCGGAGATAGAGATAAGTGGAGTCTTGTTCCTAGAAGAACAAGGTACACAATTCCCTATCTATTATGTTAGTCGGACCTTAGGCGAGGCCGAAACAAGATATCCACACCAAGAAAAATTGGCGGTCGCTTTAATTAGCGCCTCTAGGAAACTAAAACCATACTTTCAATGCCATCCAATATGTTTTGTAACGACTTATCCACTTCAAAATATTTTTCACAAACATGAGCTTTCGGGTCGGTTGGCCAAATGGGCCGTAGAAATCAGCGAGTACGATATTGAATATCGACCCCAAACAGCCATCAAATCTCAAATCTTGGCAGACTTCACAGTTGACTTCACGTCGGCCCTTGTACCCAAGGTTGAAAGAGAATTACCAGTAAAATTGGGTACATCCTCGAGACTCTGGACCCTCTTTACAGATGGTGCTTAGAACGCAAAAGGGTTCGGACTAGGCATCGTACTAAATCCACCCACAAGTAATATAGTTAGACAATCTATCAAAACCACAAAATTGACTAACAATGAGGCCTAATATGAGGCTATGATTGCAGGTCTCGAATTAGCTAAAGGCTTGGGAGCGGAGGTCATCGAGGCCAAGTGTGATTCCCTCCTCGAGTTAACAGGACCTTCGAAGTTCGAGAAGACTGAATGCAAAGGTACTTGGATAAGCTACAAATAACTCTACATTGATTCAAGGAATGGAACTTGCAACATGTACCTCGAGATCAGAATAGTGAGGCCGATGCTCTCGCAAACTTGGGGTCATCGGTCGAAGACGACGAACTCAATTTGGGGGCTATCATACAAGTCATGAGATTGGTGATCGAAGAAGGTCATGCCGAGATAAACTCCACAAGTTTGACATGGGATTGGAGAAACAAATACGTAGATTACTTAAAGAACAGAAAGCTCCCATCATATCCAAAGGAGTAGAGAGCTCTTCGCACAAAGGCAGCACAGCTCACTTTATCCAAAGGTGGAACGATGGTCCATTAGCAATATGTTTGGAACCGGTAGATACCGAATACGTCCTAAGAGAAGTCCACGAGGGCACTTGCGGAAATCATTTTGGTGTTGAATCATTGGTCCACAAAGTAATCAGAGCCAGGTACTATTGGATTGACATGGAGAAAGATGCAAAGGAGTTCGTTTGAAAATGTGACAAATGCCAAAGGCATGCGCCAATGATTCATCAACCCGGGGAACTGCTCCATTCGGTCCTATCCCCATGGACGTTCATGAAATGGGGAATGGACATCGTCGGCCCTCTTCCATCGGCCCCAGGTAAAGCTAAGTTTATTTTATTTATGATTGATTATTTCTCTAAGTGGGTTGAGGGAAAGGTGGCTAAATTTCTCGAGGATAACAAAATCAAAAAGATCCTATCAACACCTTATCATCCCAGTGAGAACGGTCAAGCCGAATCAACCAACAAAACCATCATCCAAAATCATAAGAAGAGACTGACCGACGCCAAAGGGAAATTGAGGGAAATACTACCCGGGGTTCTGTGGGCATACAACACAACATCGAAATCCAATACCGGAGCAACACCATTCTCATTAGTTTATGGCACCGAAGCTCTAATTCCGGTCGAGGTCGGAGAACCTAGCATCAAGTTCTTATATGCAACAGAAGAGTCAAATAACGAGGCCCTAAATACGAGCTTAGAATTATTGGATGAAAAATGTGAAGCCGCCCTCGTCTGATTAGCTGCCCAAAAATAGCGGATCGAAAGGTACTACAATCGAAGAGCCAATCTTCAACATTTTAACGTCGGGGACTTAGTGCTAAGGAAAGTCACCCTCAACACCTGAAATCCGAATGAAGGAAAACTGGGTCCGAACTGGGAAGGACCATACCAGATTCTCGAAGTCATTGGAAATGAATCCTACAAGCTCGAAACGATAAATAATGAACAATTATCGAGCAATTGGAACATGTCACACCAAAAACGATCCTACTACTAAAGTACAACCCCCCTTCCATTTGCACTTTTATTTTAGACTAACTGTTGCGGGTGATCAACAAGAATCGACGACGGATTTTTCGGCAAAGTCTTTAGGTCTGAAAGCACGTGTTACACTCTTTTTCCCTTAGACTGATTTTGTCCCAAATGGGTTTTTTCGTCAAGGTTTTTAATGAGGCAACAGTGAATCGTGCTAACTTAGAATCAATCCTGATAACGAATCGGCATCGAAGAACGGTTCAACAGTATACGAGGCTCCTTTGCAATCAACCTCGAATACTGGGGGGCATTTCCCTTGAATGTCAACTTTGTTGCGAGGAAATGTTTTCATAATAACGGGGTCTCGACAGGTGAAATTTATAAGGGCCAAATAGTCAAATGAACCGTGTCCACATAGGTTGATTGAGCCCTGGCACATAACATGTACGCATGTGTAACCATTTTTTAAAGGCCTTTTAGGCATCGAGGGCATACGACATTTTAGGAAACCCTCGAATTTTAAAGGCCACGACCACCCCACTCCGGGACTATTACTTTGGGCAAGCTCAAAGTAAACAGGGAAATAAGCTCAACGGGAAGATCCCATACTAAGAGGCTACGACAAAATTAACACAGTTCGGAGACGTCCAAATTCTGTAACAAAATAGGCCTAAGAATTCTTTCATAACCGGTTTTAAAGGCTACCCCCAGCAATGTCATAAAAGGCTTCGATAATTTCAGGCCTTAAAACTCTAATGAATGCAAAAGTTGTTCGAAATCTCGAACGATTCCTTATTGTTTCGTGATAAGGCATTCCAAGTTTTGTAAATACGAATGATAAAAAAAAAATTGAGCCAAAAAAGGTAGGAAGCCTTACATAGATGAACAACTTTTTTACAAAGGCCGGATCAGCTAAATACAAAATACAAAGGCCTAAGGGATGCTTTTACTTCGAGTTATAGAGATCATTCTCGCTCAACTAGAAAACCTAAGGGTTACCTTATTTCGAGTCCGAGCAGACCCTCGCTCGATCATAAAGTCTAAAGGCTACACTGATTCGGTTTCAAGCAAATCGTCTCAACCTCGAACCTTAGAATACAACTTCATAGTTTTATAAGGGAAAAAGGAAGGAAGGTTTATATATATACGTCAAAAGTCATTTACAAGGGCAACATGGCCCGATGAAAATTCTTTACAAGAAGCCAAAATGTCCTCAACAGAAACACAAAATGTATAAAATCCTATAGGGCCTAATCATCTCCAGGAGTAGCATCTTCAACCTCGAGGCCATCTCCACTTTCAAATCCTCTCATGCTCTCGGAATCGCCATCATCAGGATAAGCTAACCCTCTAGCTTCAGCTTCAAGCTTCTTAGCACTCTCGATCTCGGCTGTAAGATCCAAACCACGAGCATGAATCTCCTCGTGAGTCTCCCTTTGAGATTGGCATTTCGCGTGCTCAGCGACCCAATTAGCTCAAACTTGAGCAGCCTTGGCGACTTCCTTTGCTCGAACCTGAGCAGCTTCAGCATCGGCCCGATAAATAGCAACCATTGCATCAGCATTGTCCTTGGTCGCTTCGACCTCCGATTTGGCCTCTTCGAGTTCTATGACCAACTTCTCCCGATTGAAAATTGTTGAACCCAACCGAGACCATAGCTTCTCAATTCTCTTAGCTTCCACCAAGGTTTTCTCTTTCACGCTTCGAAGTTGGATTTCAGCTGAAGCTAGTTGGGTTCGGGCAATCTCCTTTTATGAGGCAAGGCGATCCATATTTTTCTTATTCCTCGGCCTCAGTCTTAACTGCGTCTACTTCCTCACGGAGTTTCCCGATCACATAGAGTTTTTGTTGAACCTGCAGGTTCGAACCATTAGTCACCATGCCCGAATCACCATCACTAACTTCAAAGATTCTTCTTACTTTCTCGGCCAGTTCAGCATGTTCTTTGTGAGCCACTTCCATCTCAGTAAGGAGGCCTTTAGCTTCCCCTTCTCTTTGTTCACTTAGAATCTTGAAGGAATCCTTTTCTTCGATGAGCCCTCGGATCTCAGCCTCATACCGGCTCAGCTCCCCTCAGGATCGGAGGAAAGCCTCATGATGAAGAACTGAAGCCTGCAAACATAGAAAATGGAGTTATACAAAGGGAGAAAAGTCTAAGTATAAAACGTTGACATCGACAAAGAAATCTGGGATTACCTGGTTTAGAGCCTATTGGGCTTCGTTGAAAAGATAGGACATCTTGGCTTGGTTTACTTCGCTGACCAAGCATTGGAGATAACTAGCCACCCCCGCGGGGGAAGAAAAACCCCGAGCATCCTCTGGGACCGAGATGGCAATCGATCTCTTATGCTCGTGATAGACACTAGGGGCTGGAAACTGTCTGGTCAGATTAAGGCTCGAGGAAGCCTCACTCGAGCTCTTCCTCGATATCTCCAATTCACCCAAACCGGTGACATCCTCCACTCCGACAAAATAGCCACAGAAAGGGTTTTTTGCTCCATGGACCGCTTCCCCGTGGAAAGTCTCCACCGCCTAAGCTTTACGTATCATCGACTCAGTGAATTAAGGAAATGAGGGGGAATCCCCGATATCTATCACCCCAATTGAGTCTTTTGGAGAACCGCCTTCATCTCGGGGAGTCTCGAGAGTGGTCTCTATACTAGCACCAATTGCCTCCCTTTGTCGCCTGGAGGTGAAGCGTCTTCAGCTCTTTCTGGCTCAGGGACTCCGAACAAGGCTTCCCCCTTGGCCTAATCGAGTCGAGGTAAAGCAGTTTTATCTCTCACCGGCTCAGTAGCTCCTCGAGTCTCGGTGTCAGCTCGTACATGGGCAACCAGCTCGGAGTCATCTTCTGTCTTCTTCCCCTCAGAGTCTGAAGCCCTTTTCCTCTTCCTCTTAGTCACCGGCTTCGGGACAGATGGTGGGGGAAGGATCTTTTCATCACCAGACGAGGGTCTCATCTTCACGTCCTTCCCAAGACCTACAAAAGGGGAAATTAAGTAAGTTCAGGAAAATGTTCAATGGTCAAATTATTAAGTCAGAAAAAGGTTTACCACGACTACTAGCCTCTTACCGGCCCTTCGACAAGTCGCGCCATGCGCACTCGGCGTGTGTCGACTACGATACCCCAGTTTTTGAGCTGGGGAACTGCACCCAGCATCAAGGCAACGGCTGCATTAAGTAGAACGTCGATAAGAAAGGATGAAAAAATAAAGACAATAAACAGAAATCGAGGACGGAGTTATACTTACGTCTCATATTCCATTTCTCATGAAATGGCATACTCTCAGTCGGGATTACGTTTGTGGTCTTCACTCGAACAAACCGGCCTATCCAGCCTTGGTTTTTTTCTTCGTCTATGCTCGAGAAAGGTGCCCTGGTGGCCCAACGTTGAAGCTTTATTAGCCCACCTCCATAGAGTCGAGGGATATACAGTCGTATGAGGTGGTCGGGGGGTGAAAGGATGCCCATCGATTTTGCTTAAGAAGTAATGGAGTAGTATCACGATCCTCCATAAAGAGGGGTGAATTTGACCAAGGGTCACCTCGTATTTTTTTACCTCGTCTTTTTTGCAAAAATATATGATGATTGGATCGAGGGGACCCAACGTGAAGGGGTATGTAGAAACACTTAGGAACCCTTCCACGTGGGTGGTGATTGATTCTTCTGGAGCCGGCACCACCACATGTTTGTTACCCCAGTTGCAGTCTTTTTTAACCTAGGAGAGGAGGTTATTGGGTATGAAGAATATATATATCGATATCGGCTTGCATCGACCCGAAACCGAGGAGGTATTATCCACATTGAAGTCAGAATCGATGACACACCCTCCGGGAAGAACTCTTCGGGGCGTGGCTTCGCCGCTAGTTCCTCGCTAGCCGGCCGGGACGAGGAAGCATTTTCTTTCTGTGGAATAGTTTTTGATGTTATAGCCATGTAACCTTTACAAGCAAAGAAGAATAGAAGTTTAAAAGGAACATGTCACGACCCAAAATCTGTAAGGTCGTGATGGCGACGGTCACCACTGTCAGGCAAGCCAATCATTAAATGGTTAAGTTAAATTCCTGGTTTAGCATTTTGAAATCGTTACTTTTCACTTAATTACATAATAATTGAATAAACATCCGCTAAGAAAATATGATAGTTTAATAATCTATTTTTATAAAATACATCCAAACACATCCCAGAACCCGGTGTCACAAGTGCATGAAAATTTCTAAGAATTTTACAGATACTACAATGCTTGTCCGTAATACAAATTGGACAAGGAATTTAAAAATAAAGTACAATACAACTGAGGGAGACTCTGCCGGTTGCGGGTCGTCTCCGGATGGTGCAGCTCGTCTAAGTCCCCAAGTCAGCCACATCACTGCGTCAAGCAAACCCACTAGCTATGAATGTACCTGTGTAATAAAAATGCACAGCAAGTGTAGCATGAGTACGAAAACAACGTGTACTCAGTAAGTATCCCGCCTAACCTCGAAAAGGTAGTGACGAGTGGTCGACTTTGACTCTTGCTAGAGGTCAATTCATTATAATCAGGTGTGATATCAAACATGAGCATTAAAATCAAATAGCAAGTAACAACAGGAAAGAACAATTGTTTCCATAAATTTATAAATCCTCAGTTTCTGTCACTTCAATCAGAAATTTACATCTTAAGGCAATTTATCAGTTTAAATCACAGAGGGTATTTAGCAAATGTCATGCGCAGGAAATGCCGAGGGTCGAACGGCCCGAACCAACAATAAATAAATGTGCACTGCCGAAGGGTCGAACGGCGCGAACCATAGATGCATCTATTAACCTGCCGTGGCGTACGACCCGCTCCCATGAGAGTAGTGGAAGAAATCACCCCGCTCGCGGAATATAAATTGCGAAGCGGTCGCACACAAACATACACATTTAAACAGTCCACTCCGGCTGTGTCGGGAAAAGCAATTACCCAAGAAATGTCAAGTTCTCTTTTAATGGTCGCGAAGATAGTAAATAAGTCTTTTCCTTAGAAATTCATTTGTCAAATTCGATAAGATTTAAGTCATTTTCAATTTCATCAATAAGGTTACAAATACGACAAGTAAAACATGTTTTTGGGTCCTAGACTACCCGGACAAGCATAATAGTAGCTACGTACGGACTCCCGTCACTTCGTGCGTACGTAGCCCCCACAAATAGTAGCACATATTTAATTAGTTCCCCTATGGGGACATTCCCCCTCACAAGGTTAGAAAGGGGACTTACCTCGCTCCGAAATTCCATAACTGGCTTCCCCTTCCGATGACTCAAATTGATGCACAACGTCCCAAAACTAGCCAAATAACGGGCAACCCAATGAAAATATACCCTGATATTTATAACAATTCAATTTATGTAAATTCTGAACTCTGCTCGAAAAGTTGACAAAATTTCCCTAGGGCCCACGTGCCCGGATTTCTAAATTTTTCGAAGTTAAAGATTACCCATAACCTCACAAACTCAAATATATAATTCTCTCTCAATTTCATGTCCAATTTCGTGGTCAAAATCCAAAATTACCAATTTCTAGATCTTCTACCAAAAACACACAATTTCCACTAATTTCCATGTTCTAATCCATATATACTCATGTATTTAACTCAAAATTGTGAATAAAGCACTTACCCCATTCTATATGGGGAAAATCGCCTCAAACATCGCTCCAATCCGAGCTCCATAGCTCCAAATATGCTAAAAATGGCCGAAACATCGATATATAACTTCTGCCCATGTATTTACTCATCGCGATCGCGGAAAATGCTTCACTATCGCGAAGTACAACAATTCCCAGCCCAAAATTTGCTCTTCGCGATCGCGAAGAACAAATGCGCAGCTCTTCCGGACAGCCTCTAGTATAATGGTCATAAATTTATGTAAAAAATTCCAAATTGCAAATGGTTTGACCTTTTAAAAACTAGACACCTAGGGATACAACTTTCATTCTTTGCTCGTTTCCCAATTCGTTATAGATTATGAGATATAAGTTGCTAAAGTCAGCCCTATGCAACACAATGCGATTTCCAAACTCTTCCCGGACATGATATAGTGTATCAACTATAACTCTTTGTACACAGCTCCAAATGCCAAATGGTTTGATTTTATGAATACTAGACACAGAGGTCTACAACTTTTATTTCTGGATCATCTCCAAATTCCTTATAGATTGACAGATACAAGCTTCCAAAGTCGAGTCAGTGCATCAGAATATTTCCTCTACGCGATTGCGAAAGGCCTTCCGCGAAAACGATTCACTGGCTCGTTTCTCTCATTTTACTCATCGCGATCGCGACCAATTACCCGCGATCGCGTAGCACACTGCTGTAGCTAATAACCGGCAGCTAAAAATGGCCTAGAAATGGTCCGTAACCACCCCGAAACTCACCCGAGCCCCTTGGGACCCCATCCGAACGTGCCAGCAAGTCTCAAAACATATCACGGACTTAGTCGAGGCCTCAAATCACATCAAACAACGCTAAAAACACGAATCGCACTCCTATTCAAGCTTTATGAACTTTAAAATTTAAAACATCTATATTCGATGACGAAACCTATCAAATCATGTCCAATTGACCTAAAATTTTGCACACAAGTCATATTCGACATTACGGACCTACTCCAACTTTCGGAATCGCATTCCGACCCCGATATCAAAATTTCCACTTTCAGTTGGATTTCTCAAAAACCTTCATATTTCTATCTTTAGCCAAATGACTTCAAAATAATCTACTGACATCTGAATTCACTTCCTATCGTGCTCCCAACTCCAGAATCACCATACGGAACTATTCCCAGACTCGGAATCCCAAACGGACATCAATATCACCGAAATGCACTTCAACCCAGACTTATGAAATTTCTTCTAAAATGCTGACTTCTACAATATGCGCTGAAATGCTCCCGGGTCATCCAAAACCTGATCCGAACATACGCCCAAGTCCGAATTCATCATACGTAAACCTGCTGGAACCTTCAAAACCTGATTCTGAGGTCGTTTACTCAAAAATCCAATCTTAGTCAATTCTTCCAACTTAAGGCTTCCGAAATGAGAACTTTCTTTCCAATTCGATTATGAACTTTCCGAAATTCAGTTCCAACCATGACTACAAGTCATAACACCTGAAACGAAGCTGCTCATGTCCTCAAACCGCTGAATGACACTCTAGAGCTCAAAATAATCGGTCGGGTCGTTACAGAACAATTGGTATATTGGGATAGAACAAGAAAGGAAGCTCAAAGATCTGAAAATACAAAGCTTTGAAGAAGGCAAAGAATTTTGGAGATTTGAGTGAAGAAGATTTGAAAGAAAAGTTTGAAAGAATGAAGAAGGGGGGTATTTATGCTTTCACATTGACGGTTCAAAGGCGGTAGTGGCCGACCGTCGACTGACACGCATTAAAAGCCTGGAAAACTGTACCGGCGGGACATTTCGGTCACCTCTGCGGCCTACGTCATGATGCTCACGTCATGATGTACCGAGGTGAAGATCGAGGGCTCAAATAGTCTCTTGTCATTACTCTCCAAAAAATGAGGAGACTATCTGTATACGGTTGAAATCGGGCGCATCCTTTTTGTATGATTGATCGAGACCGGGGTGGCAGGCTAAGGTTCAATCCTATGTCATATCGGACCATGAAACGAAGTTAGATTGCCAAGATCATGACCCAGGGATCGATAGAGATCGAGATCAGCCAAGATCGAGACCGAGCGGGATAGAGATTGAGCGAGATCGAGGGAAGCCCGCTGAGTCGAATAATAGAAAGCCAAGATATCCGCGATCGGGCAAGGATTGCGGCGTAAATCTCGCCACTATCAAGTCGAGACCAGTTAATAGCCAATCATAGGATTTTCTATTGTATTTAGAATTGTACCATAAGTAAAACTCCTCTAATATATAAAGCGAGGGTCTAATCATTTGTAAGCACATCAGATTAATAATATTTAAAGCAATATACTATATTATTCTCTAAGCTCTCAATAGTCTGCTACTCAGTTCATATTTTCGATAGCATACTTATTTGGTTCGAGGGCGACCTAGCTCGAGGGCAAAAGTCGCACATCATATGTGGTTTGCTTTATTTTTATTTGCAGTCAATTTCTAATATCAACTTGCGTATTTTCTTAATTTGTGCCAAGCAAAATCACGTATCCTTAAAACCACATACAAATTTTATTGTTATCCGTTTTTAGGGTAAACACTTGTGTAAATTTAGTCCCTTCATTTTAATTTGTTTGAATCTTTTCGGAGTATGAAGGTCAAATTGACTTATTTTGTTGTGTAATTTGGACATAGTTCCCTTAAGTTTTTTTAAATAAATTTATATATTTAGAAACTACATAAAAAAAAATATTACATATAAGTTAAAATAATTAATGATTCAAAATATTTAAAAGTTGTTCGCAGAAAATATGCTCAATAAAATCTTGTTTGGCTCTTCAAATAGTAGAAGGTCCGTTCTTTTTTAAATGGAGAGAGTAAAATGATACTCTTTCATCAATTCAGCTAGAGGTTTGGCTTAAAGCATGACATAAATTGAAAATTTGATGTCTTCCTTTCAACGTTTAGATGTCCTAAAAGCAAAATAGTCGAGCATTGTCCAAAACTTTAACAACTGAGGATCCATGAGGCTGAAGATTTAATTTTTGGGTTTTCTTTTTCCTCTCTTTCATCAAACTATCCAAATATTGAAAAAACAATAAATAAACAAATAAAAAAGATCAACGGAGTTTGGACGGTTATTAATAAGTAAAAATTCTTTCTAAAAGTAATTGTTAAAAGTCTTGTGCCAAATTAAAGGTGTTTAACCGTGGGTCGGGCTGGTTTTGGTTGAGAAAAGAAGGGAGAACGACACAGTTACTCACAAAAATAAAACTATTTACTCTTGTCTATCCATTTATTTTCCTACCCATCAAACTAATTACATTTCCTACCCATAGTAGTTTTTGTGGGGAAAATTTCTCTTTTTTATCCAAGTCTTTTTTATTTCTATGTTTCTTTTCTTTTCTTTTTTTCCTTTTTTTCTTTCTTTTCTCCTTTTCTTTTTTCTTGTTTTCTACTTATTTTTTTTTTTCCTTTTCTAATTTCATGTAACTTCTTTTTTTATATTCTTTTTCTCTTCATAATCAAATTTTATTTATTGTTTTCACTATCTTTTATTATTCTTTTTATACAATAAGAAAATATAACTGATATAGTAAATATTTTTTCACCTCTTTTTAATATAACTAGTATAATATACCTTTTGTTTTTTTTTTCTTTCTCATTTTTTAAATTCAATTATTAAACTGAAATAATATCAGTTGTCACTTGATCTAATTCACTAAATATCACATTGACTACTGCTGAGCATCATAAATTACATAATCAGATTATAAGAATCAACACGTGATTGCCATGCAAAATTTGATCTCCTTCCGTACAAATATCAGTACACACTCTACCATTAGCAGTAATACAACTAGTTATAGAGCAAGAAAATATAATTTACAGCAACCAAATCTCCATATATACTAGTTAGAATAAAAATGATAATACAATATTAAAAAATGCAATAAAAGTATAAGTAGCAAAAAAGACTTCTAGTACCATGTGATACCAATATGGTATATATGTATACCAACAGAGCATATGATTTCTCTAGAATATTGATACAACTATATTCGACTATACTACTGTACCAAAACATAAAAGGACGCAATAAAAGTATGAAAAAATTACATGCTCGTATTGCAAGCTAAATATTCACAAAACAACTTGCTCATTCTGTATACTAACAGGGGTATATAGTTGTATGAGGTCGTTCCAATAATTTTCTATAACTATAAAAACTATTACATAATACACATAATTTATGTCCATCGGCACACAAGAATTTCAGCACTGCAAATCATGTTCATAGAAATAATTTCATAATACTTAAAATGCAGCCAAAACAACAATGTTCAGACTACCATATGATACCAATATGGCATATAACTATACCAACATGGTATACAATTTTGCTGATTAATTTTGGTCAACTATATGGCTATACTACTATTACATAACACACATGCATAAAGAGAGGAAAAAAATAGTGTACCACATATTAATATAATAAAGTATTTCAAGATATTGTACTATATTACTATTATTAAAAGAAAATCATATATTGTACCAATTAAATGAAGCTAATACAACCAAAAAATGATTCAACTAGCATATGATACCAATATAGTATATAGCTATACTAATAGGGTATATAGTTGGAATGAATTGTATACCAAAATGGTATATTTGTATACTATTTGGGTATACAATACAAATTCGTCTTCTTCTCTGGTTCAACTATATTTCAACCCAAATTTCTAAAATCTACTACAAAAATCTCTACCAAATTGACTAAAACTTTAGCTACAACCTCCAATCAACTTTCCAAACAAACTCATGCAGGATCGGATCAAAACAATTAAAAACTCAAACATACCAAGTTATGAGTTTCAAGCTTCAAGGTCCTTCAATGGTGGATTATTTTTCCTTTTCCACTTTCATTTAACTTCTTTTTTTTATATTCATTTTCTCTTCATAATCCAATTTCATTTACTGTTTTCACTATTTTTTATTTATTTTTTATACCATAAGAAAAAATAATTGATATAGAAAATATTTGTTTACCCTTTTTATGTATAACTTGTATAGTATACCTTTTGTTTTTTTTTCTTTCTCATTTTTTAAATTCAATTATTAAACTGAAATAATATCAGTTGTCACTTGATCCAATTCACTGAACATCACACTAACTACTGATGAGCATCATAAATTACATAATCAGATTCTAAGAATCAACACGTGATTTCCATTTCAAAATTTGATCTCCTTCCCTACAAATATCAGTACACACTCTACCATTAGCAGTAATACGACTAGTTATATAGCAAGAAAATATAATCTACAGCAACCAAATCTCCATATATACTAGTTAGAATAAAATTAATAATAAAATATTAGAAAATGAAATAAAAGTATAAATAGCATATGATACCAACATAATATATAACTATACTAATAGGGTATATTATTGTACGGGGTCATTCCAACAACTGCATATAACTATAACAACTATTACATAATACACAAAATCTATGTCCATAGGTACAAGAAAATCCAACACAACAAACATGATCATATAAATCATTTCACAACAGAATTCACTTTAAAATGCAGCTAAAACAACCAAAAAATATTCAAACTACCATATGATACCAATATGGCGTATAACTATACCAACATGGTATACATTTTTACTTGTTAATTTCTAGCAACTATATGACTATACTACTATTACGTAACACACATGCATAAAGAGAAAAAAAGAAAATAGTGTACCACATATTAATATAATAAAGTATTTCAAGATATTGTACTATATTACTAGTATTAAAAAAATCAAATAGTGTACCAATTAAATGCAGCTAATACAACCAAAAAATGATTCAACTGACATATGATACCATTATAGTATATAACTATACTAATAGGGTATATAGTTGTACGGGGTCGTTCCAACAAGTGCATATAACTATAAGAACTATTACATAATACACAAAATTTATGTCCATAGGTACAAGAAAATCTAACACACCAAAACATGATCATATAAATCATTTCAGAATAGAATTCACTTAAAAATACAGCTAAAACAACCAAAAAATATTCCAACTACCATATGATATCAATATGACATAAAATTATACCAATAGGGTATATAGTTCTACAATATATCAAAATAATATCTTGTGTTCTTCATTCAATATTATACTATTATATTATATTATATACTATAAGTTATAACATTATATTATAGTATAATGTTATAAATAAACCCAGACAAAATTGGACCAAAACTACACAAACTCAACAATACCCAATTTATGAGTTTCAACCTTCAAGGCTCTTCAATTGTGGATTTAACCCTTTCAATAATAAATATTTGAAAACCAACATTAACACTATAATCCAAATGTTAAAGAACAACACAAATGAATTTCAATAATAAAACGTTTCAAGCACACACCAAAAATTCAGATCTAAAAATTTGAATTCATACACATAAAGTTCCAATTATTAACTTTAGATTTGAAATTGGATCCACTACTTTGTACTATTTCTCTATTGAATAATGGATAGAGACTAACCGAAATTTTTTTCCTATTTAATTTTCGTGCCAATGATATATAGAAGAAAGAATTTAAGAATAAAAGGATTGCTATTGTTGGAAGAATATGAAGAGAAAATGAATTGATGTTGTAAAAGGAAGAAAGAGAAATAAGGAGAAAAACAGGGGAACATATAAGCTAACTTTAACTATAAAATTATATAGGAAGAAAGATAGGTAGGTCGGGTAATTAATATGGGTGGAGTAGATGAATATTGTAATTATTTTCAAAATGGGTAAAAGCGGGTAAATATTTTAATTTTTGTGGGTATATAGTGTAGTTCCCTCAGGAAAAAAAAGTGACCGGCCAGTCACCAATCCCGGCCGGTTACTATAACAGAGCTTAACGGGCCCGGGTCCATCCGGATAAAAACTTAACCGAAACGGTTACAGGTCCAAGGGGTCGGGCCCGACTGGGTTTATATTTTTTTTTTATTTTGTATAACTATCATAATTTATATTAATATAAAGTAAAAATATAAAATAAAATAAAATTAATCTTATAAAAAGAGTGTTTGAATAAGGGATGCAAAGGTTTTAAAATCCTTATATTTGAAATTTTGAATATTTTATTAAGAATTTAAGATAATAGAATACAATGAAGATGGGAAAAAATTACACTTATAATTTGCAAGTTCTTTAAATTTACAAATTAAATTTTATATTTAACAACAACTAAATTAATGAAAAAAGAGTAATCAAAGCCTAATTATTAAATATAAAATTATAAATCCAGAACTTCAACGGTTTTGCATTGCCTTGGTAATTTCTTCATAATCAATATGAACTTCTTGGCCATCTTCTGGAGTGTTAAATTCAGATGGGCTACCATGTGTTAATATATCTCCAAGTTCCTCGTGGTCTGGTTTATCAACATCTTCGCGTCCCTGATTTCGTCGTTCCGATCTAATCCAATCTCTTAAACATACTAAAACTTCCAAAGCATTGCTTCTCAATGAGTGACGAGTGTCTCCTAGTTGTTTTCTTGCTTGACTAAATGCACTCTCTGATGCAACAGTTGAAATTGGCACATTCAGCACGTCCCGAGCCATAGCGGAAAGAACAGGAAATTGCTTTTCATTCTCATGCCACCATCCCAACGGTAAAAATTTTGTTGTGCGAGGCTCTTTTTGCTTTTGCAAGTAGAATTGAAGTTCATCCATGTTCCTGCTACTGGTTTGAGTGGAAGGAAATGTAGACTAAATATTAAAACCATCAAGACCATCATCATCATCCATAATAGTAGATGCAGTAGAAGTGGTATAATGCATAGTGGGATTAACATTGCCAACATTAAGAGCAACATCATCAATTATATTTGCATAATAAATAATTGTTGTAAATAATCATTTAGCTTGTTCATACAACAATATATATCTGGGGTTTCAGTTGGTCCAATACCCATATAAGTATATAAAGCATTGATTAATTGGTGACAATCAAATATCTTAATAGAAGGATTTAAAACAACACCAATTAAGTAAATCAGAAGAATTGGAAAGAAATATTTTTTGAATTTTGCTTGCATTTTTTCAACAGCATCCTTATATTTTTCTTTTTTTCTTAAATTCAGAGAGTATAAAAGAAATTTCTGATATATGTACTAAAGCCATAGTAACATTAGGGTAATATGCTCCAGAAAACTCAACAGTAGCTGTCTAAAATTTATGTTAACAACATCACTAATGGCCTCCCAAGTATTAGTTGTTAACATACGGTTTGACTCAGTACAATGCGCATTAGCAACTTCAGCTATCGACAATGTATATTTGTAGCAACATTTTAAAAATAAGTATGTATAATTCCATCTAGTAACAATTTCGTCTGGCATGAATCTAGGGTTAAGGTTATGCTCGGTACACTTATTCTTAAATTCACTAATTCTAGATTGTCTATGTAACGACCCGACCGGTTGTTTTGAGAATTTAAGCTCCGTTCGACGGCAGAAGGTCTTGAATAGCCCCACATTGTGTATATCGACTTGCGTGCGTGGTTGGATTCAATTACCGGATGATCCGAAGTCGAATTGGAAGAAAATTTCAGTTTTGGAAGCTTAACCGGTGAAATTTGACCGGAGGTTTGACTTTTGTGCAACGGTCTCGGGATGAGTTTTGGTTAATGTCAACAACTTTGTATGGTGATTTTGGACTTAGGCACGCGTCCGGAATTAGTTTTGGAGGTCCGTAGAGTAATTTGAAGTAATTTGGCGAAAGTTAGAATTCCGGCGATTTCGGCCAATAGGTGAAATTTTGATATCGGGCTCGAAATGGAATTTCGAGTGTGGCTGTAGGTTCGTTGTGTTATTTCTGATGTGTCTGCAAAATTTGGCGTCATCCCGAGTTAAAATGATAGGTTTCGGCTCAAGTTTTGACATTTGAAGATTTGAAAATTCATAAGTTTGATTTTTGGTTTGATTCGTCGTTTTGGTGTTGTTTTATGTGATTTGAAACCTCGAGCGAGTCCATGTTAGGTTATATTACTTGTTTGAGTGATTAGACGGGGCCTCGGGTGTGTTTCAGATAGGATTCGGGTTAATTTTCTCCAAATTTGCACTGCTGATGTCTGTCAACTGATTCCTCGTTCGCGTTCGCTCTAATGCGTTCGCGATGAGTCTTTTTTGGGCAGCCCAATTTTCCTTCTACGCGTTCACACACCTCCTCCTGCGTTCGCATAATCCATGCTCCCTTGTTCTTCGCGTTCGCACTCATCATGTCGCGTTCGCGAAGGGGTTTATTTCCTGGGCAGCCTTAACTCCTTCTACACGTTCGCATCCTTCCATATGCGTTCGCGTAGGTCCTTGTTCCTCTTCTCTGCATTCGCGTACACAGTGTCACATTCGCATAGTTCAACTGGGCAGCTTCAATTTCCCTTCTTCGCGAACGCACCCCTTTATCCGCGTTCGCGATGCACAAATGACTGGACAGAATATAAGTTTTCAAAATCGAGGGTTTCACCATTTTTATCATAATTTGACTTCTAGAGCTTGGTTCTTGGCGAATTTTGATGGGGTTTTCACACAAATCGAATAGTAACTGTTCTTCAACAAGAATTAAATATATTCCATGAATTTGTCCTTGATTTTATCATTTAAATTGTGTTTTTAGTTGAGAAAGATGTGGGTTTTGAAAGAAAACTTCTAAACTGAAAAATCATGATTTGAGGGACCAAATGGTATCGGAATTTGATATTATTTGTATGGTTGAACTCGTATTGGAATGGGTATTCGGTTTTTGTAAATTTTGTCGGGTTTTGAGGTGCAGGCCCGGGGGTCGATTTTTATAATTTCGTAAAGATTGAAACTTTATTGTTCGGAATAGTTCCTTATACGTTTTATGTGTATTTTGAAGTTGTTTTAGTTGATTTTGAGCTGTCCAGAGGTCTTTTCGCCCGAGATGTCATTTTAGAGTATCGGGTTGTCGCCGTCGAGGTAAGTATCTTGCCTAACCTTGTGTGGGGGAATTACCCCTTAGGATTTGAGTCTTCTATGTTGATTGTAGCCCATGTACGCGAGGTAACGAATGCGTACTCGGATTTATTTGCAAATAGATTGGCCTTTTAGGATTCTTAGGTCCTTAGATCTTTTGTGTATCAAGTTGTAACTGTTATGACCGAGTTTGTGGTTGCTAGTTTCATCTTTTCCGGCTTAAAGTAGATTTTTCTTGCTTTTAGTTTCTCTTTGTTGTTTTATTTGATCTTAATTGACTTAACTGAATATTTTACCTCTTCTACCATCAAGCTATATTTTCTTCATAAACTGCCTAATTGACTAGAATTAGTATTATCTAGCCCTATAATTGTTTAGTCGTAGTTGGAATATCTATTCGTTGGTGTCAAGCATGCCCGTGAGTCGTATACTGTGATTTATATGATTTTTCCTTAAGTTCTACTTAGGTTTAGTTTAATGATCACCCATGTTGATGACATTGTTTTCATTGTTGACTCCCTTGCCGGGATAGTATGGTTTCTATTCTTGTTCATGCTATTGATGACATTGTTTTCATTGTTGACTCCCTTGTCGTGATAGTATGGTTTCTATTCTTGTTCATGCTATTGATGACATTGTTTTCATTGTTGACTCCCTTGCCGGATAGTATGGCTTCTATTCTTGTTCATGCTATTGATGATATTGTTTTCATTGTTGACTCCCTTGCCAGAACAGTATGGTTTCCATTATTGTTCATGTTGTTGATGATATTATTTTCATTGTTGACTCTCTTGCCGGGATAGTATGGTTTTTGTTGTTTTCTATGTTGTTGATTCCCTTATCGGAATGCTATATTTTCCTTTGTTTGGGTGAGAAAGAGTGTAAAGCACGAAGCGTGATATCGTGCCATTATTTATATTCATTATCATGTGAGGAAAGAGTGTAAAGCGCGAAGGGTGATGTCGTGTCATTGTTTATATTCATTATCATGTGAGGAAAGAGTGTAAAGCACGAAGGTTGATGTCGTGCCATATTATTGAAATTAAAAATACAAAGGGTGATGTCGTGCCATATTATTGAGAGTAAAAGCACGAAGGGTGATACCGTGCGTAATATTGTGTGTGAGTTCATGGCACGAAGGGTGTTTCCGTGCAGGTGAGGACGAGGGACATGCATTATGATGTGATATCTGTTTCCCTGTGTATACGTGTGCCCTTACTTTGAGTTGTTATTGTTGTACTTACATATTTGGTGTGACTTGTTATTATTGTCCTGTACTTGACCTTTATCTCATTGTTGTTGACCTGTCCATGTCTTTTACTTGTTTAATTTGCTTAATTTACGTTCCATATCGGTCAATTTCTATGGGGAGGACGAGAGTAAAAGCACGAAGGGTGATGCCGTGCATTTATTCTATTGGAAACTACGTCTTAAAGACAATTATTGAAAAGTAAAGTTTAAAGGCATTTACCTTGAAGGAAACTATGTTTGCAAGGTGATTATTTTCCAAAGGTATGTTTGCATAGCATTTATTTGAAGGAATCTATGTTTGAAAAACATTTATGTAACGACACGGCCAGTCATTCCGTAGAAATTACATTATTATTCCTGTTTTTGTCTTGTCATAGGTTGATTATACTGTTTATGATGTGTTAGAGTCGGTTGGCTCGGAATCGGAATGGTTGTAATGAGAATTAGGACACTTAGTCTCTAAAAATAGGTTTATAGTTGGAAAAGTTAACTGAGAGTTGATTTATTGGTAAACAACCTCAGAATGCGGATTTTATGGTATAAATAGTTTCGTTAGGTGATTTGGGACTTAGGAACGTGTTCGGAATATTTTTGTGATGTTCGGTGTAGAATTAGGCTTGAACTGGCGAAAATTAGTTTTTGGCGATTTCCGGTCGGCAGTGGAAAATAGGCTACCGGGGTCAGAATGGAATTCCGGAAGTTGGAACAGGTTCATAATGTCATTTTGGATATGTCTGCAAAATTTCAGGTCAATCGGAGTTGTTTTGGGTAGTTTCAGCATCGTTGGTGGAATTTAGAAATTTCAAAGTTCTTAGGCTTAAATCCGATGTGATTTTGGTGTATTGATGTTATTTTTAGTGTTTTGAGAGTGAAACTAAATTTGAATGAGCATTTATGATGTGTTGGTAAATTTGGATGGGGTCCCGAGGGGCTTGGGATTGATTTCGGGTGGTTAACAGGCATTTTTAGCCTTAGCAGAACTGTTGTTTTTGCTGGTGTGTTGCAGGTAGGATTTTCCTCTATGCGATCGCGGGGTTTCTTATGCGATCCCATAGGTCAGTTGGTGAGGCCCAGGAAATTGTTCTGTGCGATCCCAGGTGAGGAGGTGCGATCGCGGAGTAGAGGGAGAAAAGGCAGTGCGACCGCACTGTGTTGGGCGCGTGGGCTGGCCAAGGAGGAAATGGGCAGTGTGATCGCGTGAAATATGGTGCGATTGCATGAGGGAGTGAGTGAGGAAGGCACTGTGCGAATGCTCCTGGGTGCGTGCGAACGCACAGGGTACTTTATAAAACCCTGGGCAGTTATATTAAATTAATCTGCAACCATAACCCACTTTTCCACCATTTTTGTACGGGAAGAGAGCTTTTGAGGCGATTTTGAAGAGAGGAAATCATTGTTCTTCATTGAGGTAAGGATTTTGGACCCTAAAACTCGATTATATGTGATTAAGGATCAAAATACCAGTGTTTAATTCATGAAAATCAGTAGAAAAAGGTGAAGTTAGGATTTGAGATTATGAGGCCTTTTAGGGATGATTTGAGGAGTCAAACGGACTCCGATTTCAGAGTTTTTTATATGTACGGACTCGTGAGATGATGAGAATTGTTTTGGTATAAAGTTTGTCGATTTACGAGATGCGGGCCCGGGGGTCGAGTTTTTGCTAATTTCGGGTTTTGTGTATAAAGTTGATATTTTTCAATTGGAATTCATTCCCTTAGCATAATTTGATGTGAAAAATCTGAACTTGATTGATTTGGAGCACTCGAAAGTTGATTCGAGAGGCAAGCGTGTTGCGGAATAGCTTTTCGGGCTAGTTTGAGGTAAGTAATGTCTTTAAATCATGTCCTGAGAGTATGAAACCCCGGACTTTACATCCTTTCACGGATGTGGAGTGACGCACACATTGATGACGAGTGTGGGGCGTGCACGAATTTGAAAATTGGAAAAATGTTCCTTTTTGGGCAACTATTGAGTTGCGAAACCGCTTTTAAAGCATATGGTTATTAGTATTACTACGTTTTGTTATACTTGGGTTGTAAGCCATGTTTGAGGCCTAGTGCCGATCTGTTTTAACCCCTTGGGGGCTATTTTACTGATATTCTCACTACTTTGAAACTATGATTTTACACTCATTCTTTCTTGTGAAATTGTTGACACTCTTATTTGATAATATTACTATTTCTTGAAATGAAATACTATTTTGGGTCGAGAACCCTATTTTATTCATGGCTCGAGTGGCATGTTGAGAGTGTCTGGCTGAGTGAGGTCGAGGGCCAATGTTGTGAGGATGTTATGATATGAGAGAGGCCGAGTGTCTGAGAGTGATTTATGCCATGATGTGGCTTGTTTATAGCGCTTAGGCTGAAAGAGCCCCTCCGGAGTCTGTACACACCCCTAGTGAGCGCAGGTACCTACTGAGTGCGAGTGCCGAGTGATGAGTGATTGGGAGGCATGAGTGACAGTGAGGTTGCCCGCAGGGCTGATACTGAGTGATGGTGAGGTGCTGAGGGAAATTGTTACGAGTGATGATTATGGCCCGAGAGGCAGTTTCATGATGATATTTTACTGAGTTTTTGACTATGAGTCACTTCATTTTTCAGACTGATTTTATTGAGAGTTTTACTGAGAAATATTGGAAAATATACTTGTTTCAAAGGAAACTGGTTTTCGAACTTATGTATTTGATGTATACTTTATGGAGACTTGATGTTTTACTATTTTTTGGATTGGTGTATCTGTGCTGTGTGTTTATTATTCTCATACTGTGATTTATTTTCATTACTATTGAGTTGGCGTACTCATCATTACTCCCTGCAACTCTGTGTGCAGATCCAGGTACTGGTTCGGAGCAATAGCCATCTGAGTTCGTTATCTTCAGCTTTTGGGATTTCTAGGTAGTTTTCCAGCGTCCGCAGCTTCTCCATTTCCCTTCCTTTATTAGTATTAGTATTTTATTCCTAGACATTTTTTATGACATTAGCAGAGTTAGTTTTATTCATAGATGCTCGTGATCGGTTGACTCCAGTCTTGGGGGATTAGTTTAGACTGTTGAATGATATTATAATTTCTTAAAGACTTAGAGAAAAATGTTAATTGCTTATTTTGTTGATTATTATTGATTTTTGAGATATTATATTAAACCAAATGTGTAAGTAATGTGATGGTTGGCTAGCCTAGTTCCACGATAGACGCCATCACGACCTGTTAGGATTTGTGGTCGTGACAAGTTGGTATCAGAGCTCTAGGTTACATAAGACTCAACGGTCATGAGCAGGTTTAGTAGTGTCTTGCGGATCGGTACGGAGACATCTGTACTTATCTTCGAGAGGCTGCAGAACCCTTAGGAAACATTCCACATTCTTGAATTCTTATCGTGCGAATCCATTTATTTAGCCAAAAGCATAACTCTTTGAATTCCTTTCATGTATTCGAATGCGCACGCGAGCGCTTGGTATCAGTTGTGCGTCGGCGGCTTGTGACTTCCATGGGTGAGATGTGATTTTTAACATGTTGATAATGGGCCAGTCGGAAGGACTTGAGGCCGGATTTTGTTTGTGGCTTGAGTGCTGAGATTTTGTCTGTGTGAGCACATGTGTTGGGGGACTTATATGTCCGATGGTGTCCTTATTGATGGAAACTTGTGACTAGGTGACTATGTGGTGAGTGTGATTGATAGTTAGATGTGTTCAGGTTGTGTGATTGTGACAAAAATGGATTAACGGGAGATGTAACAAGAATCATTGAGTAATTGACTTAGTCTTAAGTTAGAATATGCCCTCGAGCTGTGAGTGTAGTGAAGGACCTCCCATGTTGTTTAGATGTGGAGTGAAGCGAATCCTTCTGTTGTGTTATGAGTTCCGGGTGATGTTTTTTGGGCTTATGATGTGATATATGTTTCCCTGTGTATACGTGTGCCCTTACTTTGAGTTGTTATTGTTGTACTTACATATTTGGTGTGACTTGTTATTATTGTCCTGTACTTGACCTTTATCTCATTGTTGTTTCCCTGTCCATGTCTTTTACTTGTTTAATTTGCTTAATTAACGTGCCATATCGGTCAATTTCTATGGGGAAGATGAGAGTAAAAGCACGAAGGGTGATGTCGTGCACTTATTCTATTGGAAACTATGTCTTAAAGACAATTATTGAAAAGTAAAGTTTAAAGGCATTTACCTTGAAGGAAACTATGTTTGCAAGGTGATTATTTCCAAAGGTATGTTTGCATAGCATTTATTTGAAGGAAGCTATGTTAGCAAAACATTTATGTAACGACCCGACCAGTCATTCCGTAGAAATTTCATTATTATTCCTGTCTTTGTCTTGTCATCGATTGGTTATACTGTTTATGATGTGTTAGAGTCGGTTGGCTCGGAATCGGAATGGTTGTAGTGAGAATTAAGACACTTAGTCTCTAAAGATAGGTTTATAGTTGGAAAAGTCAATTGAGTTGACTTATTGGTAAACAACCTCGGAATGCGGATTTTATGGTACGGATAACTTCGTTAGGTGATTTGGGACTTAGGAGTGTGTTCGGAATATTTTTGTGATGTTCGGTGTAGAATTAGGCTTGAATTGGCGAAAGTTAATTTTTGGCGATTTCCGGTCGGGAGTGGAAAATAGGCTATCGATATTGGAATGGAATTCCGGAAGTTGGAACAGGTTCGTAATGTCATTTTGGATATGTCTGCAAAATTTCAGGTCAATCGAAGTTGTTTTGGGTAGTATCGACATCGTTGGTGGAATTTAGAAATTTCAAAGTTCTTAAGCTTGAATCCGATGTGATTTTGGTGTTATTTTTAGTGTTTTGAGAGTGCAACTAAGTTTTAATAAGCAGTTATGATGTGTTGGTAAATTTGGTTGGGGTCCCGAGGGGCTCGGGATTGATTTCGGGTGGTTAACTGGCATTTTTAGTCTTAGAAGAACTGCTTTTTCTGCTGGTGTGTTGCAGGTAGGATTTTCCTCTATGCGATCGCGGGGTGTCTTATGCTATCGCATAGGTCAGTTGGTGAGGGCCAAGAAATTTTTCTGTGCGATCCCAGGTGAGGAGGTGCGATCGCGGAGTAGAGGGAGAGAAGGCAGTGCGACCGCATTGTGTTGGGCGCGTGGGCTGGCCAAGGAGGAAATGGGCAGTGCGATCGCGTGCAATATGGTGCTATTGCATGAGGGAGTGAGGAAGGCACTGTGCGAATGCTCCTGGGTGCGTGCGAATGCACAGGGTACTTTATAAAACCCTGGGCAGTTATATTAAATTAATCTGCGACAATAACCCACTTTTCCACCATTTTTGTACGGGAAGATAGCTTTTGAGACGATTTTGAAGAGAGGAAATCATTGTTCTTCATTGAGGTAAAGATTTTGGACCCTAAAACTCGATTATATGTGATTAAGGATCAAAATACCAGTGTTTAATTCATGAATCAATAGAAAAAGGTGAAGTTAGGGCTTGAGATTATGAGGCCTTTTAGGGATGATTTGAGGGGTCAAACGGACTCCGATTTCAGAGTTCTTTATATGTACGAACTCGTGAAGTGATGAGGATTGTTTTGGTATAAAGTTTTTCGAGTTCCGAGATGCGGGCCCGGGGGTCGGGTTTTGGCTAATTTCGGGTTTTGTGTATAAAGTTGATATTTTTCAATTGGAATTCTTCCCTTAGCATAATTTGATGTGAAAAATCTGAACTTGATTGATTTGGAGCACTCGGAAGTTGATTCGAGAGGCAAGCGTGTTGCGGAATAGATTTTCGGGCTAGTTTGAGGTAAGTAATGTCTTTAAATCATGTCCTGAGGTTATGAAATTCTCGAATTTGGAGTGACGCACACACTGGATGACGAGTGTGGGGCGTGCACGAATTTGAAAATTGGAAATATGTTCCTTTTTGGGCAACTATTGAGTTGTGAAACCGCTTTTAAAGCATATGGTTATTATTATTACTATGTTTTGTTATACTTGGGTTGTAAGCCATGTTTGGGGCCTAGTGTCAATCTGTTTTAACCCCTTGGGGGCTATTTTACTGATATTCTCACTACTTTGAAACTATGATTTTACACGCTTTCTTTCTTGTGAAATTGTTGACACTCTTATTTGATAATATTACTATTTCTTGAAATAAAAAACTATTTTGGGTCGAGAACCCTGTTTTATTCATGGCTCGAGTGGCATGCTGAGACTGTCTGACTGAGTGCGGCCGAGGGCCAATGTTGTGAGGATGTTGTGATATGAGAGAGGACGAGTGCCTGAGAGTGATTTATGCCATGATGTGGCTTGTTTATAGTGCTTGGGCTGAAGGAGCCCCTTCGGAGTCTGTACACACCCCAGTGAGTGCAGGTACCTACTGAGTCGAGTGTCGAGTGATGAGTGATTGAGAGGCATGAGTGACAGTGAGGTTTTCCCCGGGGCTGATATTGAGTGATGGTGATGAAGTGCTGAGGGAAATTGTTACGAGTGATGATTATGGCCCAAGGGGCAGTTTCCTCATGATATTTTACTGAGTTTTTTACTATGAGTCACTTCATTTTTCAAACTAATTTTACTGAGAGTTTTACTGAGAAATATTGGAAAATATACTTGTTTCAAAGGATTTCATGGAAACTGGTTTTCGAACTTATGTATTTGATGTATACTTTATGGAGACTTGATGTTTTACTGTTTTGTGGATTGGTGTATCTGTTCTGTGTGTTTCTTATTCTCAGACTGTGATTTATTTTCATTACTACTGAGTTGGCGTACTCATCATTACTCCCTGCACCTTTGTGTGCAAATCCAGGTACTGGTTCGGAGCAGTAGTCATCTGAATTCGTTATCGTCAGCTTTTGGGATTTCAAGGTAGCTGTCCAGCGTCCGCAGCTTCTCCATTTCCCTTCCTTTATTAGTATTAGTATTTTATTCCTAGACATTGTTTATGACATTAGCAGAGTTAGTTTTATTCTTAGATGCTCGTGATCGGTTGACTCCAGTCTTGGGGGATTAGTTTAGACTGTTGAATTATATTATAATTGCTTAAAGACATAGAGAAAAATATTTTTTGCTTATTTTGCTGATTATTATTGATTTTTGAGATATTATATTAAACCAAATGTGTAAGTAATGTGATGGTTGGCCAGCCTAGTTCCACGATAGACTCCATCACGAACTGTTAGGATTTGGGGTCGTGACAATTTACTAGAAAGGTACACTTGAAAAGATTTTATTGAAAGGAATTTGTGTTTGGGATTTTCGTTCTGTACAACATATTTATATATCGTTGGAGGAAGTGTATTTCGAAGGAGACTTTACTCAAACTGAAATGATTATATTTTTAGAGCTTTCCATATAACTTACGATTTAAAGGTTTCACTCGAAGAATTGACTAAATTGTAGGAGTTGTTGACTAAGGTTTGAGGGGAAATTATTGCAGTACTGAGTTACTATTGTTTTTACTGTGTTGTGGTTTTCGCTTTTGATTCGCACCCCCGTCCTTTATTTTGTATAATATTACGATTCTGTGTTATTTGCTATATTTTCCTTATGCTTTGTACTTGTTATGTTGATAATTATGTGGTGTAGCCATTAGAAAAGTGTCATGTCATGTCATTCCTATACTTATGTTTGTTTAGTTTATTAGACCAGTGGGTGTCTTGACTAGTCCTCGTCACTACTTTACCGAGGTTAGTCTTGATACTTACTGGGCACCGTTGTGGTGTGTTCATGCTACTCTTCTGCATATTTTTTGTGTGCAGATCCCAGGTTTTTGCATAGCGGTTGATCGTTAGCTAGCAGCGCGGTTGCTGTTGTGGAGACTCAAGGTAAAACCGCTTCAGCGTTTGCGGTCTCGGAGTAACCTTCTTACAATTAGTATTCATACACCGTTGTATTTATTCCGAACAGTGGTATTTAGAGATGTTAGTGTAGATTCTTTAAAGCTTCTGACTTGTACTTACCGAGTTTTGGGATGATATGTAATGTATAGAGATTTTTATCGAGAAGCATTCAAAAGTTTCAATATTTTTATGTATGCTTACTAAATGTTAGGCTTGCCTAGTACTTAAGACTAGGTGCCGTCACGATACCCAACGGAGGGAAAATTGGGTCGTGACAGTCTATTATTTCGTTGAATAACACCAACTGCTCTTCTAACATGAGTAATCTCAATTGAAAATAAATCAAGCCCACTTTTAACAATTAAATTATAAACATGACATGCACACCTAACATGAAATTTTTTTCCAAGTGGTGGTTGAAAATGCATTCTTAATATTGAAATAGCGACATAATTGTTAGAAGCATTTTCAAAAGACATACACAATACTTTTTTATTAAGATTATAAAATTCAACAACTTCGCAAATAGTAATACTTATAAAAATAGTAGTATGACTTTGATCTTCAACATATTTAAAAGCGATAAAATATTTTTGCATACAATAATTATTATCTATCCAATGCCATGTAATTTTCAAATAATCATTTTCATTAACAACATGACCAATATCAGAAGTTAGAGAAACTCTACAAGGAAGGTGGTCAAACAAATAATGTATGTATGTCTGATATTGTCCATGAAGTCTATAGATATCAGATCTACAAGTACTTCTAGGGATACCTTTATATAAAGGATTATAAATCCTTTCAATACACATAATTAGATATGATGAAGAAGCAAAATAAAAAGGTAGACAACCCAAAGCAATTATTTTGGCTAACTCCTCACGATCCTTCATTTTATCATATTTCATAAGTCCTCCAGTACTAGGGTTTAGAGTTGTTTGATTTTCATCTAAATCAGAGCCCCATCTAAAGGATGATTAATTCTCATATGTCTACTAAGTATCTTAGTCCCCCCCAAATTGTCCTCCAGTCTTATGTATAAAATCACTTTTACAAATTTTGCATCTAACTCTATCAGTATTCACTATTTCGTCAATAAAATTCCAAACCTTACTTCTTTTTCTCCGATTAGTAGTTGGGGCCACATGTAGTCTACTCCTACTACCACCACGACCACCACCCCTGCTACCAACTCCAACACTACTAAGTGTAAGTGGTATCTCATCTTCAATTTTTAATTCATTATCTTCTATACAAAAATCTTTCTGTAATTGTTCATAATCTATTTTATTATCAGGTGATGTTTCAGAAACATGTTTAAAGTCATTTAAATTACTAATAGATGTTGAAGTAGTAACTATTTTTCTATTTCCCTTATTACCCCGATTAGCAACCTTATTACAAATTATTTTTGCAGCATTAAACATATTGTGAAAATTTAACTACTAGCAAAAATTAAATATGCAAATAAAATAGTAAATAAGAGAAAGAGTTGAAGGGAGTGCACCGAATTCCGCAATAAATTGAACACTTGATGATTTTCGCAACTCCAATGTTACCACGAAGAAACGTCAATTGTTCAAAGTTTGAAGTTCAAACTTCAAATAATAAATAATACAATAACTTAAATTCCAAAAATAAATGAGAGCAATTGATTGCAATTTAGGTGGAGAATGAGAGAATGATAATTGAGAATTTGAGTTTGAGAAATGAGAGATGAGTGAAGAAATGAAGAAGAGGGGGTTGTATTTATAGTTTTTCAAAGGGCTAAATTAGTAATTACTAAAAGTGTTATTTTTTTTAAAAATTGCCGAAAAAGGGTTATTCTTGCAAAATATACGTTAGGCAATGGACAAATTTGAAGCTGATCGTTGCCTACGGTCAAATGCCCTTAAAAGAAATTCAGAAAATAGCCGTTGAACCAGTTCGAGCGGACCGGTTAACCGGTTCAACAGTGTTTTTCATTGACCGAGTTTGACCGGTCCGGTTAACCGGAATTCTTTTTATACGTACCAACCCCTCTAACCCATCCCACCTGGCCCCCTAACTACCGGTCCGAGTTACTACCAATCTGGGGCGGTCCGATTACGGATCAACCCAGCCCGTTAAATACCCATATGCCAAATACACGACATTTCAAGTTACTAAGTAGGCGTTTGGACATAAAGTTATAATTTTTTTTACACAAAAGAGTTTTTGAAATTAAGTCGAAAAATGATATTTGAAATTTGATATTATGTTTGGACATGCATTTCATTTGAAAAAAATATTATAGTTTTGTGAGTGGGTAATCTTTTTCTTCTGAAAACTCATTTTTGAAAAATCTTCAAAATTTAAGGACAAACACATCTTTTAAGCGGAAAAGGTCCAATAATATCCCTAAACTATGGTAAATAGCTCACTTTTGTCCTCCGTTAGTCAACTGGGCCAAAAATATTCTCCCTGTTAGCAAAATGGGCCACTAATGCCCTTCAACCTAACGGCCCTCCACATAACCCATTTTAATCGTTCATGGCATCAACATAGCTGTGACATGGCATCCACATAAGCGGGGCCACATAAACCCACTCCGAATCCAAATAAGCAGACCTAAAAAACTAGAAGGCAGTAACCCCATTTCCAAGCAAAAACCCAATTTCTTCCTAGACCGTTCTTCCATGGCGATTTGAGAGTTGAGGTGATGATACACAAATTGAAAATCATGTGAAGATATTCAGGTAATTTTCCCTTTTATTTATTGGGTCTATGTCTCGAACTTCAATTTTTTTTTTCTTTTTGTAATTTTCTAGGGTTTTGTCATGTTCTGGTATTTCTGACATGTCTTCTAGTGTGTAGTGTTTGCATGTGGGTCTGGTACTCTTTTTTGTTTTTTATCTTTGTTGGTTCCTTATGTGGTGTCAATTTGTGCGCTAGGTGTATATCGTTTTTGGCTGCAAGTGTCCTTTTTACATATTATATCATAGTGTGGTAGGGTTGGGTTGTTGAAATCGACAAAACTATGTGTATTTCTTCTTAAAGACTTTTTTTTGCCTTCCACTATTGAAATCGACAAAACATGTTATAGACCGTGTGCTTTATCTCTTAAAGTGTGTGCTTTATTCTTTCCACTATATTATATGCAGTAATTTATTGTATGTTCAATATTTTATTGTCAAAGTTATTAAATTATTCATGTGGTCCCTCTATCTTTTCTTCTGTGTCTATATATAGATATTTCAATATGGGGGACCACGAAGAGCAAATTTCAGGTCAATATCAGTGTGAATTAGGTACTGATTAAGAATCAGATAGTGATAAAAGTTCAGATTATGGTTCAGATGCTAGTGAATATGATTTTGAAGAATTAGAGTTACTTAGGATGCAAAAGGGTAAAGAAGTTAATGATAAGCTCAGTCACTTCAAAGAGCTTGATAAGTCTATGACATTTAAGGACTTGGAAGAAGCCAAAAAAGTCATGAACTTCTATGCAATTGCAAATTCCAAACCTTTGAAGCTTAGAAAAAGTGATAAAATAAGAGTAAGGTACATATATGTAGTAGGCTGCCTTTGTATGCCTCATCTCTGAAGATAAGAAGGGTCCTGACTTTTAGATAAAAATATTAAAGACAAGGCACAACTGTGAAGATGCATTTGAGAATCCTAGAGCCAAAACAAAAACTTTAGCTGAATATTTCAGGAGTAAGGTGCAGAATAACTCCAAGTACAAGATAAAGGATATGAATCTAAATTTGAAAAATCAATTTTCATTGAATCTACATAACTCCACATTGAAAAGGGCAAAGAGGATGGCACTTCAGCAATTGCAAGGAAGCATTTTAGATGACTATAACAGATTAGAAGCATATGCAAATGAGATTAGGGAGAGCAATCCTGGTAGTGATGTGGTTATCAATTTATCAAAAGATGCCATGGTTGAAGGTAAAAGAAGATTTCTTAGAATGTACATATACTTCAATGCAATGAAGTTGGGGTTCAAAGAAGGGTTGAGACCATCCATTGGACTAGGTGGGACTTTCTTAAAGGGTCATTGCAAGGGAAAATTATTGGTGGTTGTTGCACAAGATTGTCCGAATCATTTTTATCCCTTGGCTTGGGTTGTAGTTGACAAGGAAAACACCTTGACATGGACATGGTTTCTGGAGATGCTCAAACACTCATCGAATCTTAAAGATGGAACAAGTATTACCTTTATGTCTGATATGCAAAAGGTACAAATTATGATTTTGCTTAACTGACTATTTCCAGTTATTTTTAAGTTATTACATAGTTAATTCTGTTCAAATTTACATGTGCATGGTCTGTTGGAAGCAGTAAGAACTGTCCTCCCTCTCTCAAATCATAGGTTTTATGTGAGGCATATTGAAGCCAACTGGAGTAAGAGGATCATAATTTCAAGAGAGATGAAAAAATACCTATGATGGTTTGCTTGGAGCACTTATGAGGAAGACTTTAAAGATAAACTAAAGAGCCTTGGTGAATTGTCAGTTGATGCTGCCAATGAGTTGCTTAGGTATCCACCACAGAATTGGTGTAGGTCTTACTTTGATACATTGTGCACAAATCAGATGGTGGACAATAATTTTACAGAGTCCTTCAACTCTTTGGTCATAGAAGCAAGAGGCAAGCCTATCCTGAATATGCTTGAGAATATTAGAATCAAGGTCATGAACAGGTTGAGAGAGGAAGAAGAAGCTAGAATATGAGGAGGTGAGTTTAGTCCTAACTGCATGAAGTTATATGCTGCTTATTTGAAGGTAGCCAACTTACGTACTGTTCATTTCAATGGTGAAACTGGCTATGAGGTTTTTGAGGGTGGTGATAGGCATAGAGTGAACCTAGTGGAGAAAAAATGCACTTGTAGATCATGGCAGTTGACTGGCATCCCATGCCCTCATGCCATCATGGCACTAAAATACAAGAGAGAGGATCCAATGACTGAAATTATTTGGTGGCACGTCAATGAAGCTTACCTGATTCCAATCAATCAAGTTCACTGCAGGTAAATAAATCGACTAATGACTAACAGAAAAGAACTTCATTATGAAACAAGAGGAATGATTTAACCAAAATACTACAACATACTAAACCAACATACATCAACATACTAAACCAACACATTCACTTCATCATCCCTATAACTAAACCAAAATAATACAACGACATATTAAAACAAACATTCATTTATCATCCCTACGAAAACCAAAGCAAATAATAAAGCCCATGAAATCAAAATGATATTTCTCATATTCTTCACTTTGACCTCTAAATTACTAGCTTTTTCAGCTTCCACAAGTTGAAATTGCCCCATTTCGTCAAGTTTCATCTTTAAAGTATGCCTTTCAACCGTCATAAGATCTTCCATTTCATCAAACAAGTACTTAGAGCCCTTTGAACCATCGTAGCTGTTCCATGAGGTAAATTTTATTCCTCAAATTATTCCTCTAACCTTAGCAACATCAAAGTTTAGTTTTTAAATCTTTGATCACCATCACCGCTCGACGAGGGAGCTCTTCGTCAATCAATTCAAAATACCCGCAAGAACTAACCTACACCATTATTAAAATTTACAGCAGTTTTGGTTTTGTACATAAACAATAAAAATCAAGAACGACCTAACTCGACAAAAGAAGATGAATCACATAAATCGACCAAAAACAAAATAAATTCAAAACTAACCTTGGATCTTGGACATTTGTAGAACCTTCTCCCAGCATTGGCGTCTGTCCAAGCTATCAAATATAGCGCAATCAATCCGCAATGACACCTACTTTGCATATTGAATTTCATGCGCATTCGCAGATAAATCAGACATTGAGCAAAAATTTGAGTAGAAATTTTGAAGGGAAAATGAAGATTTTTAAAATTGGGGAACAATGACAATTAGGGTTTTGGGAATGAGTGAATATCAGTATTAGAAGGGGGACAATAAGAAGAAAGAATAGCTTATGTGGCTTCCATGTCACAACTTTTGTGGATGCCATGTAAGATTAAAATGGGTTGTGTGGAGGGCCGTTAGGTTGAAGGGCATTAGTGGCCCGTTCTGCTAACGGGTAGGATATTTTTCACCTTGTTACTAACGGGGGATAAAAGTGAGCTATATACCATGTTTGGGATATTATTGGACCTTTTTCGTTTTTTAAAAAAGAAATCGAAAAAAAGAAAAGAAAAATAAACTATGGATTTTAGAAAAATTTCCACTCCCTTATCACTAAACTCTCTTCAAAAGTATCGTTTGTCATAAAACCTGCAGTTTCATCCACGGGTTTTACTCCATTATAGTACCTTTTAACTACCATTTCCCTCTACTTCTTGAATCGTTTCATTATCTCTTTGGTTTTGCAGAAAGTTGGGAGAGTGTGTAGCGCATCAGCTCAAGAAACACTCATTAATCTGACCAAGTAAGAATTCTTCAACTTCTCCCTTCAGCCCTCCCCCTTAAGCTGAATTTTCTGTAATTTCCTTCTGGGTTCTCCGTCTGAAATGAGCTTCTTTTTTTTTTGGGTGTGAGGGGAGGGGGGGGGGGGGGGGGGGGGGGGTTAAAGTCTCAGTCTTTTTTGTTTGAAGTATGGTTTGGATGCTATGCATAAATCAATTTGTTCTTTTAAATTTTTGTTGTATAATCCAAGTTTCACTGCTGTACATGTTTTGCTTGTTGTTTTCTACATTTGAATTAGGATTAAGCTAGGTCTTTTTTTTTCTTTCAGTCACAAACTTCACTAATATGCTGTTTGTTATTTTATTTTTATTTTTGAAAAGTTGCCCCACTCGAATTTGTGGCAGTACATGATATTCAATTTGAATCTTGTATGAATATGGAGTGACCATTGAGAATAACAAACAACATACTTAAAACCCGAGTATCGAGATAAGTATGTAAAGTTTTGTATATGAATTAGGGTCTTTTCTCCTAGTGTAATTGGTAGCTTAAAACGAAAAAATGGATGAGGGAGCTATATTCTATTTGTTTATTTGATAACAGTTTGTAGTAAATTAGTAGATTTCGTTAGACGTTGGGGGCTCCGGAGCAGGGGTTCCAACAACTATGCACTTCATTGTTGTCCCCTCATTAACATTCAATATGCAAATGCACTTTAATCAGGGATTTCATCCCTTCTCGGACTGCAGTAACTTATGAGCACTGGGTTGATTATCAAGTACGCTAGTTGATTATCAGTTTTCTATTGCTTCTGATGCACACCCAAGTTGCGAAATGTTATATAATAGGTGTAGTGTGCTACTTACTCATGTGTATAGAGCTTACGAGTAATACCAGGATAGGTTCCTTTTAGCAAATTCTAGGTCTTAGAGCTATGTGAGACTGAGCGCTACATCAGTGCTCTAGTGCGCTAAGTTGCCTGGAATATATATGCTACCTGCGACATGAAAACGAGTTGACTTATACAGTTGTACATAGGGAATACATGACTAGATGACAGAACTAAGTAGGGAATATGGTCTTTTGCTATGTTGAGAGAAAAACATTTTCTTATTATGATATTGTGGTTTTGGAGTAGTCTCTGCTGTAAATGCTGTTCTTACAGCTGATTTTTCCTTTCTCTATTAAGATTAATCTAGGTTATGAGTTATTTCTTCACTTGTATCAAATTTTTGATGTCGTACTTTTCTTTCCTAGGTCTTTTGATGATCGTAGAGATCTTATTTGCTTTCTCAATCGCGATTTCTGTCGAAAATGAAGTTCACCATTTCTCATATAGTTGAGATACATGTCAATTTGAAATACTGGTGCAATTCGCAATTGGGTGGCAGCTATTTCGTCAGTTGTACCATTTAATTGACACTGCACCTTTTTCCCTTTGGTCTTGTGGTGATTGTAGAGGTCCTTTTTGTATTCTCAGTTGTGCTTGTTGAGTAAATCAAGTTCACCATTCCTCTTCTACTAATAGCTGAGGAATGACAAAGAAATACAGAGTAAATGCATTATCTGTTAAGGTTCAATTCATGAACTATGTTTTTTTTTTTTTTTTTCATTTGACCTTAAAACCAGTTGTTGTAGGTCCACCATAGGATACTGGATAAGAAAACACTGATAAAATAAGTCAGGAAAATGAAAAATAGAAGAGCCCCTGTGTTTCAATAAAACCGTTATAAAGGCCAGTGGTGACCTAAGCCCCTGTTATGCGTGGAGTCCGGGAAAGGGCCGGATCACGTTGGGTCTCATGTACGCAGCCTTAACCGTTATGAACTTGAAATTTTGAAAATGGTATAATTGCATGCCATAACTATGTTTTCTATCCCTTATCTTTGCTTGAAATTTAGCAAATGGGATAATTGCATGCCATAACTATGTTTTCTATCCCTTGTCTTTGCTTGAAATTTAGCAAATGGGATAATTGCATGCCATAACTATGTTTTCTCTCCCTTATCTTTGCTTAGATATTGCAAGGAATTTCTCTTTGGTAAGTTATAATTTTGGTTTTCGATTTTCTAGTCAATGGAATTACAACACAGTCTAAGGCTGCAACTTTTGGCCCCACCTTTAGAGGAGAAATGCCTGAGAAGCTTCCCTTCAGTGTTTGGAATTGTTCCTCAAAGGAGAAACAAACTGAGAAGTTCTATTGTATCTTCATTGAATTTGAATTATTCTGGCCAGTCAGCACCAAGATTTTGGACGTCCCAATTGCTGGTTTGCTCTTCTCCACTTCCTTTCTTATTTGTTTCGACTACAACATTGCCGTTAATCTCTATTACATGTTCATATTCTTCAAGATCCCTGCTTTGACAATGAACTGTAAAATTAGGTTCATGGTCTCAGACAAAAGGGATTAAAAGCTTCGAAGCTAGAAGAGTTACTAAAATTTGATAATGGAGAGGAAGATTCAGGAGATGAATCTGACTCTGATGGAGGTCATAAGAGGGACGATTACTTTCATATGGATGAGGATGAAAGGAGGGAATGGCGGAGGAAGATAAGGGATGTCATTAAAATGTCTCCTGATGTTGAGGAAGAGGTCGATCTTGTTGAGAAAAGAAAAAAGATGCAAAAGCTTTTGGCTGATTACCCTCTTGTTGTTGAAGAGGAAGACCCTGATTGGCCAGAAGATGCAGATGGGCGGGGTTTTAACTTGGATCAATTCTTTAACAAGATCACTATCAAGAATGCTAAGAAAGATAATGATGATGATGATGAGAATTATGACAGTGACAATGAAGTGGTATGGCAAGATGATGATTATATTCGTCCAATTAAGGACTTAACCACTGCAGAATGGGAGGAGGCTGTGTTTAAGGACATCAGTCCACTTATTATACTTGTTCATAATCGTTACAAAAGGTGATCTCGCAGCCCCTCTGCATTTCTCGTTAAAGATGTAGCCTTTGAAATTAGATATGAAATGCAGTGCCTGACAGTGAAGAGTCTACTTGCTTCTCGGATGGTCTAGGGTTATCTGTTGTCTGTACTTATCTATCTTGCTTCTATTAGATAATCAAATTCGTTTACTACATGGTAGCTTGCGTATGCACATCCACTCTCTAGATTTCCTTACTCTTCGCAGTACTAATACAAACATTTTGAAGTCTCTCCCACTTTTTCACAGTTAGGACTGAAAAATCAGACGTGTACTAAACAAAATTAATTGGTGAGTCCTGTTTAAATTAGAGTGCTAAAAAAAGGTGAGTTCTGTTCATTCTTGTCAGTCCATATCAGCTTAGAGGAGAATGACACCGAATTCACTAATTTTTTCCTTTCGCTTTTATATCTTTTCATAAATATCAATTCGTTTATGTGAAAGTGACCTGGTAAACTTTTACTAAAAAGGGTTTTTACTCAAAAATATTGGAAGACTTGGCATTCTAGAGATAACATTTCTAGAAGAGATCAGCATAATTTATTTCACAAATAACCCGGACTTTATTTGGAGATTTTTCATGATCGCAATCTCTTCCCTAAATATTCCTCTCTGCTGTTCTTTGCGATCATGTTCATTGATGAAAAACCATGCATTCTCCTTTCTTTGAAGGGATTTCTTATCATAAAATTGGTTACTGGCTGAGCCTTATAAAACAAAGGCCTAAAGTAAGTTTTTCAAAGTGCAAAGTCTCTCTCAATAACTTACTTTAGGTCTAAAGTAAGTTTTTCGAATACTATCTTATGAAAGCTGTGTTACCCACAGGCCAAAGGAAAATGAAATGGTTCGGAATGAATTGGAGAAGGCTGTCCACATCATCTGGAACTGCAGACTACCATCTCCAAGGGTAAGTTAAATCATTTAACTTTTATGCAATTATATTCCAAACACACTATTGATAGTTTTTTTCCCTCTAGTGTGTAGCAATTGATGCTGTTGTTGAAGTTGACTTGGTGTCTGCTTTACAAGTCTCTGTTTTTCCTGAGCTCATCTTTACTAAAGCAGGGAAAATCATGCACCGCGAGAAAGGTTAAAGTCTATCTAATGGAATATTTCTTTTGACATTTGTCGCTTGATCTCAAATCCTCATTGTATCTCTAATCTTCATTTCTTATAATTCTTGAGTAGGGAACCGAACAGCAGACGAGTTGTCCAAAATGATGGCATTCTTCTATTATGGAGCTGCCAAGCCACCTTGTCTCAGTAGCATCAGCAATGCTGAAGAGCCAATCCCTATAAACTAAGCAAGCGATTATCAGTGTTAGACGAGTCTCCAGGTCTATTAAAACAACGTTTAATAGTTAAACCTTGGAATTTAGGTTCTAAAATTGTCACGAGTGTAATACAAGATCCTGCATGGGCAGGGATGAGGGTTGTCTGTACAAGTCAGTCCCTAAGATGGGCCACAGTGTTCCTACTGAGCTCTTGCTGGTGTTCTTCATGATTTTAGTAGGTCCATTGCTGGTTCTTCGGGTGGTTATCGTTGGTGCAGTGGCCCTATTCAGTTTCAAATTTGCAATGCAGCGAAGTGTTTCAAAGTGAAAATAGTAGATACTTAAAGATGGCAGGCTATGGTTTACGCAAGTATGATAGCTATATGGCATGGCATTTATGTACATTTCCTCAACCTTTTTGGTACCCAAGTTGCTAGGAAGCAGAAGGTTAATTTCTTAATTTTCTTCCAAAATCGTTTTAGACTGGGTTTATTGTCCCGTGTAATAATGGGGCTTCTTGTCCTTGCTAGACAAGTGACAACTATACCCCAGATGCTATTTTTTCATGGGATCTTGTTCATGTATATTCATCACCGTTTTCACAAAAATGATTTTTTACTCAAAGTTTAATGGGTTGGGCTACAAACATTTTAGCTCATGGGTCTATTTGGGTTGAGCCTAAGTTAACTCATTATTTTTTATAGTTCATTCTGACCTATTAAGCAACCCAAATATAACCCATGAAATTCACTCAAAACAAAAGGATTTCAACCAAACTTATCTAGAAGTTTAGTTAGTTGTCTAAATTTCACTTTTTTTTTTGTTTTTTTAATTTTCTATTTTTTTGTTTTTTTACACCACCCACCCACCCCCTACCCCCAAACTCCCTTAAATTATTTTTTTTACTTTTCTTTTCTATTTTCTATTTATTTGTTTTTCTGCACCACCCATCCCCTTACTTACCACCCCCCGCCCGCACAAGCCCCCACGAAACTTCTTTTTGTATTTTTATTTTATGTTTTTTTTGTTTTCCTGCACCACCCCGCCCACCCTACCCCTACCAACCGCCCTCCCCCAAACCCTCTTAAAAAAAATTTACTTTTTTTTTCTA
This sequence comes from Nicotiana undulata, assembly GCA_005239495.1. Lineage (NCBI taxonomy): Eukaryota > Viridiplantae > Streptophyta > Magnoliopsida > Solanales > Solanaceae > Nicotiana > Nicotiana undulata. Next base: position 45,765 of record ML248008.1, read on the forward strand.
TTTTCAATTTTCTGTTATCCCAACCCGCCCATTTTCCACCTCTAGTTTGAAATCCTGTCAGGTGTATGTCAAGATTAATTTCGTAAAATATCATCACCATTATGTGCTATGAGTGGCTTAAGAGGTTATGGCCTTATTTGTTTGCACTTAATGGAGGTTTGAATCTTAATCATTCAGATCTCAGACATTAAGTGCGCTTGTTTTTAAAGTTTGAATCTTAATTATTCAGATCTTAACCATTAAGTGTTTTTTTTTACTTCACAACCACTTAATGAGTCTGAATAGGTCTGTATGATTAAGATCTATAATAGAGACTTAATTCCATTAAGATGTTATCACATACTCATTATTAACTGCTGCTACCGCCTACCATTATCAACTACCATCATGCCACCACCACAATCATACTCAACTACCACCACCACCACCACCCCAACCCACACCACCTCCACCACTAACACGCCACGATCATCCTCAAGCATAGCCGCCACCATTATCGACCATCGCCACCTACTATCCCCACCACTCCGACTACCATATATCATTCTCACCCACAATCAACACTCATCCACCTCAACTACCACAACTGACCATCCCATCACCATCATCAACCACAACCGACACTGCTCATTATTATAACCTACCACCACCTACCCACCACCTTTCTCAGTCACAACTACTACCATCACCCGCCATTATTAGCTATCACCACCCACCACCATCATCCTCAATCATAATCGTCATAACTACCAATCACAACTAGCTACTAGCATGAACCACCATCATCAACCAAAACTACCACCAACCACCGCTTCTAGTCGGCATTCACCCGTTAGCCATCACCACTAACAACTATCATTTTTTTTAAAACTATATATTTATTGATAAAATATTAGATTAGTAGTATTTCATTTGAATTTTATGTTTATTAATTTTCAAATAAAGATAAATTTTATACATTCAGATGTTAAAAATCAAATAGTCTTAATTATTTCTATTCAAATCTTAATAAACATCTTAATATATTCAGTTACACATCTTGATAATCACATGTGTATTCAAATTCAGACTTCTTAATCTTAAAAAAAATAACGAGTCCTATATGGGTTTTTTTACGGCTACAACTTGAATTGTAGAAGTCATGGTTAAACTCTCGCTCATACATATTTCTCGCCTTTTACTTTATTTTCACTCTTTTCTTTGTTCCCAAGCAAGCATTCAGATCACAAATCCTTAAAACATCGTTCTCACATGACCATTTTTAATACAGACTATATTATGTTGGAATTAATTACTCCAACACGCCATACAAATGTTCACTTTTAATACAGATTAATCTGGAGAATATGAACCAATTTGTTTAACCAAAGAATAAGATCCTTTGACCAAAGCTATTTTAGGATAAACTCGGGTTACTGATAATCGAATAGAGAATGAAATAATAAGTAAAGGAACAATAGATTGATAGCAATATGCGAGAAGTAAAATAGTTTGTATTCGAGAATTCAGATGTCTTGTTTGTTACATTTTCTTCCCTTTTATAGGGAGATTCTCCTAGTACAACGTTTGGATTCTAGTAATGATGGCTCATTAATGACTAATTATTACATTAATGAGGCGTTACAATGGTGAATCGTAACTGTTATTTTAGGAGTTACATAACGTATATGACATTAACTGTTGATCCTCGAATCTGCCCATTATTGTGTCTAGATTCGTCATGACCGTGTCTCTTCTTCTTTATTAGGTTTCCCGTGGCTGATATACTCGTGGTTGATAAATCAATTCCGTGCCTGTTGAGTTAATCTTGTACCTGCCCGTTGCTTTGTCTAGATTCATTTCAACCGTGTCTCTTTCTCGTGGCTATTATATGAAAGAGTATACTAACCGTATCTCTTTTATCCCGTGCCTCCGTGTATCTTTACCTCCACATGTGTTGTTTTCTTTGGTCCACATAGTTGGCTGAGTCATCCAGATTCTGGCTACGTGTAAAGCTATTTTTTACCAATACAGATACTCCCCCCACTTACCATGTATTTGGCGTATAATACTTGGTAAGTGGATACGCATTTATGGCGGGAATAGTTTGCCGCCGCTTTCTTCCGAGACATTGTATCCTTTATTGAACGCATTCATCGTGTATTACTTCTATTTAATGCTTCTTCCACGTGTTTGTCTTTGATTGGCTCTGCAACAATTCGCCGCATCAGTTCTGAAGTGACACTCTTAATTATGACTTTCCATCATTACTTTTCCATGCTTTGACGGTTGCCATTAGGTATAAATAATCGTCTTCTTTCTTTCTCTTTCACGAAACACTTCTATAATTTGATTTTTCCTTGGTGAAGAAATTTTCCTTAGCTTGCATAAATATGTCTTCATCTGGTCGACCTAAAAAGGTTATCAATGTTGAAACTTTGGCGTCTCCTTCCTCTGCTTCATCTAGGGGCCGGAAAGGTGGTCGATTGAGGAGTTTAGGATCTTTTTCCACTAGAGGTTCTTCATCTCCTTTAGTTTCTCCTTCTTCTAGTAGGTCTTTGTTTTCTCCCAGAGGTAGATCCTCGCATTCTGTTTCTAAGAACAAGGATGATATTCATGAACCCAGAGTTGACGAAATCCTTCATGCTGAGATAGTTTTTCCAGAAATAAATTCTTCCATCGCCGAACAAGCTTCTTCTTTAGATAGTGTAGAGAAATACGCTACCATTGTTATTGTAGGTCATATTCCTGTTGTTCGTAGGGAATGCTCCTGGGAGTCTAACGTTCCCATTCTTGTGCCAAGTAATACCCAAAGAATCACGTCTTACAAGACGGGTTTTTCTTATGTCTATACTTACCCTTTCACATTAGGATTTCAGCCTACTGTTGACCCTGTTATCATAGAATTTTGCTGTTTTTTCAATATTTGCCTAGGACAGGTTGGTCCCTTAGTATGGCGTGTTGTTGCTTGTCTAAGAGTTTTGGCTTCAAATATTTCCGTTCCTTTCACCTTTCATCATCTGATGCATTTGTATTCACCTGCTCTATTTCGTCAAGGGATTTTTACTCTGGCTGCTCGGAGTAAGAGAGTTTTAGTAACCCCTGATGATGATAAAGACAGAGGTTGGTACCTGAGGTACGTTGTTGTTCCCACTGCTGTTCTAGTGGGTGAAAATAATCTTCCCTTCCCTGAGAAGTGGAACCGTGCACGTAAGTACTTTGGTTCGCACCTGTCTTCTTTACATAAAGTTGTATTATGTTTTTAACACCGCATCTGTTTTCCTCTTGTTTTCAGCAACTATGAATATTGTCGAGAATGTCTCCGATATTCGTAGTTGGGTAGAAAGAATGTTAACTGTTGCTCCTGCCGAGGAAAGATCCTGGAAGTACTTTTCCACAAAATATAAATGGATTGTCAAGACTCATGGTAAGTAGAGTTTTTCTCTTTTTTGATAGGGTTTTCTGCCCGTGGGGCATCTTCATCGCTTCCGAAGATGTCGTTATCTCATGCTCAGAGTGTCTTAGTGCTTCAAAAAGAAAGTTTCAAGGTTCTCGCTTTGGAGGAGAAGATGAGGATGAAGAAAAGGGTGCTTTAGTGCACTGGGCGAGAAGAAGGCGGGTAGTTTCTAACGATGAGTCTACTCCCGCGTCTCTTTCTTCCGTGTTGGCAATCAGGCCTTCTTCTTCTCGTGATCAATCCCAGTCCCCAACTCGAAATCTTGCCGAGCGTCTATTTCATGAAGGTTTTGAAATGGACCCTGATGATGTTCCCCTGGCTACCATCTATCCAGGTTTTGCTGCCGTTCCTGCTCCTCACTCTATGGATGTTGTTCCTCCTCCCATACCTGTTATTTCTTTAGTTTCTTTTCCGTCCGTCTCTATCGAAGTGCCCGCGGCTTCTTTAGCTTCCTGTCCCTCTCTCTTTTCCGCTGTCCCTTCCGTCCCTGCTTCCGTGCCTTCTGTTATAGAAGAAGGGTCTTCCAGCAGGGAGATGAGAAGAGTTACAATTGAGGTTCCAGCCGGTGGAAGCCTCTTCAAGAAGACTAGTGAGCCAGAGGTATGGCTTAAGCCTTTAATTGGCTTTGAGGAGAGGACCAAGCTTGATATCCACGCAACCCTTACTTGGGCCAATGAGGTGGTGCACAACTCCTTAAAGGTATGTACTTTGGAAGAACTTTTGCACACATGTTGTTCTTTAATTAACAGTTTAACACATTTGATTGTTTTACTGTTTTTGCAGACGCACCTTAATGGTTTGGAGCTTATGAAAAGAGTTTCCAATTATGAAAATGAGTTGAAGGTGTTCCTTGGGCTTGATGATATTAAAGCACAGTACGACAGTCTTCGAATAGAGATGGGAGCTTTAGAGGTTGAGAGAGATACCTTGAGGGAGCAATTGAAGGTTGTTAAGGCAGAGCTGGCAGTGGAGAAAGCTTCTTTCAGCCAGGTCAATAAGGATAAAGATGTTCTTGAATCTTCATTTGCTGAACAACTGTCAAAAGCTACGGAGGAAATCCGGCACCTGAAGCACATGTTGGGGGAGAAAGAGGAATATTCTGGTGAACTTGTGCGTAATCTCTCCCAGGTTCAAGAGGATCTCCGTGAAGCTCAAATGAAGGTTCAGACTTTGGAGGAATCAATTGCATCTCTAAAGGTTGCCTTGGAAGCCACTGAGACTGAGAATGATAATTTGAAGGGCGAGATTCAGGCTTGGTCAAGGGACTATGGTGACCTTGAAGAATCAACGGTTGTTGACGTGAGTAGGGCATATATGAGTGCTCGCCATGATACATTGTTGGAAATGAGTCGAGAAAGCTTTGACCTTGATGCTGAGATTGCAAAATCTAGGGAAGTTATGGAGAAGACTCAGCAAGGTTTTGATCTCTCTCCAGCTGATGAAGCCCAGGAAGAAGCGGACGATTTTTAGAAGCTGGTTCTCCTCCTCCTCCTAGAGAATGAAGCTTTTAGTCACCCTTGTTTTTTCTTTTTTATTGGGTTGGTGTAATTACTCCCAACTCCATCGGGAGTAAATTTGAAACTTTTAAAGTCCCCAATTGACAATTTAGGGGCAAAAATGTATATATCTATGCGGCTAAGTACTAGTTTAGTACTTAGTTTTTAACTTAGCCGCTTTTATATCAATATTTTTGAGACTTTTTGTTATGAGTCTGAGCCTTACTCTTTATTCAAGTCTATTGCTTTGTGTTGCTTTTGTGAGGTTTCTGTTCGTACCTCTAAGCTTTCTTTGCATAAAGATGCGTGCTTTACTTTGAACCCTTTTATGATGGGTGTAGTATAAGCTTTTTAGCCTCTGTTTATAAGAGGCTTTGTTTATGAATTAGGGCCCTTTTAATGTTTTAATGAAGAAGACGTCTCAACTTCATTGAAAATGCAATAGAGTGATAGGAATTTTTCACATGTTTAAGAATGTTTTTGTGAGAGGTTTTTGCTTGAACTTTCACAACATTTTACATGTGTTATGTTTGTCATCTAAAACTCATGTTGCAACTGTTTTGTTTTAACAGATTTGATAATCACTTGTATTTCGTAACTGTTTTTAGTAGATAACAGTTTTTTCGAGTTAATACAAGGAAGTAACTGTTTTTCATTAGTAACAGTTTTTGTAAGTATTGGGTTTTTCCCATGACTGTTTTATTTGCAACAGTTGTAAGTACGAGAGAAATGTATTATAATCCGTAACTGTTTTATTTGATAACAGTTTTGAGAATATGTACAAGGGTTTTGATCTTTTATCCGTAACTGTTTTATTTGAATAACAATTTTTTATTTGAGTACAAAGATTTCATAACTGTTTTGATTACAACAGTTTTGGCTAAGTACAATAATGATGATCTTCTATCCCTAACTATTTTTTGATGTAACAGTTTTTTTTGTATAAGAGATGTACATTTCTTCTTCGTAGCTAATATTTTGCCTTCTAACCTGAACATGGTTCGAGGGTTTTCAGAGTAGGCTTTCGTAATTCTTGTGCCGGAGTTTTCAGTTCTTTTGCTCGTATCACTTGACTTGTTGGGTGAATGGTTCTTTTAGGCTCGAGCATTCTGACTTCTGGTAGTCTTTTGCTTCATTTTGGCCTTCCATATTATATAGTCCCCCAAGTGTTTGAGCGTTGAAGAATGAGATCTCGAGCACTTGATTATTCCTTCTTTGTGGTCCTTTCCCTGAAAAAGGAAAACATTCCGGACTCGAAGGTATATACTTTTTTTAGATGATGACTGCTTAACCCTTTAAAATATCCATCAGAAAGTGTAACCCTAGACCGGGAATTGTGTTATTTCCTCGCGTCTTTGCAGGTCTAATGTCATCATCTGGTGATGGGTTAGCTTTTTGCCTATCATCTAAAAAAGTTAGTAAATTTTAAATATTCAAAGATAAAATCGATCATGCGATACCTGACCGGGGGTACTTCTTTTTCTTAGAAGTAGTACTTCTTCAGGTGGATGGCGTTCCAACTCGTTGGTAGAATCCTGTCGTCCATGACTTCCAACTCGTACGCGCCTTTCCCTGCCATGCCTCGGACCTTATAGGGACCTTCCCAGTTTGGATTTAGTTTGCCATCTCCTGCTTCCTTTGTCAACTGGAAGACCTTTTTAAGTACAAAGTCCCCAATTTTGAAATATCTGAGATGAGCTTTGCGGTTGTAGTATAGTTCTATGATTTGCTTTTGAGCTTCCATTCGTATTAAGGTCTCATCTCTTCGTGACTCGAGCAGGTCTAAATTGGTTTGGAGTTCAACATCATTCATTTGTTCCGTGGATGTCGTCATTCTCAGACTTGGTTCGCCAATTTCTATGGGTATTAATGCCTCCGAGCCATAAACGAGTGCGAAATGACTTTCTCCCGTAACTGTTTTTTATGTAGTTTTGTATGCCCATAACACCGCTGGTAATTCGTCGGGCCAATTGCATTTGGATCTGTCTAACCGCTTCTTTATATTGTTGATGATGATTTTGTTCGTGGATTCTGCTTGTCCATTAGCTACGGGATGATATGGTGTTGATGCAATCCGTTTGATTTTCCAGCTGTCGAAGAATTCTATGATTTGAGAGCCTATAAATTGTGGTCCATTATCACACACGATCTCCTTTGGAATTCCGAACCGACATATTATATTTCTCCATAAGAAACTCTTAACCTCCTTTTCCCGCACCTGTTTGAATGCTTCAGCTTCTACCCATTTTGTGAAGTAATCAGTAAGTACAAGTAGGAACCGTACCTGACCTTTAGCTGGGGGAAGAGGTCCTACTACATCCATTCCCCATTTCATGAAGGGCCATGGTGATATAATAAAATGTAACAATTCTGCTGGTCGGTGCATATTATTGGCGAACCGCTGACATTTGTCACATTTTGATATGAAATTATCCACGTCTTCTTCCATCTTAGGCCAGTAGTATCCTGCTCTGATTAATGTTTTTACCAAATATCTTGCACCCGCGTGATTTCCACAGTGGCCCTCATGGACTTCTCTTATCACAAACTCCATCTGGTTAGGTCTGAGGCACTTAGCTAAGGGTCTTCCATTTTGCGGTACAAGGTGCTGTGAACTAGACAATATCTCGCTGCTTTGCGGCGGAGCGCTTGAGCTACTTTTTTGTCTTCAGGCACGATACCGTTCTGCAAAAAGTTAAGAATTTTGTTTCTCCAATCCCAAGTTAAATTATTGAAAGATACCTCATTCTTGTTTTGATCGATTGTCGAATGGAAGAGGCCTACGATGATAGTGTTGTCTTTATTGGTTACGTCCGTAACTGCTGCAGGTTGGCCAATGCATCTGCTTCAACATTTTCTTCTCTAGGTGTTTGTATTATTTTCCACATTTTGAATTGTCTCACAAGTTCTCGTGCCTTTTCTAGGTATTGTTGCATTCGAGTTTCTCGAGCGATGTAAGTCCCCTGCATTTGGTTTACCACAAGTTGTGAATCGTTGTTGATTTCGATTTGTTCAATTGACAACTCTCGTGTCAATTCTAAACCTGCAATAACAGCTTCGAATTCTGCTTCATTGTTAGTTATTGGATAACATTTGATTGCTTGCCGTATCTTTTCACCCGTGGGTGATATTAGTAAAATACCTAATCCTGCTCCATTTATATTAGAAGAGCCATCTGTAAATAGGGTCCACTGACCTGAGTTTATACCATTGAAGAGCTGTAATTCCTTTTCTACTTCAGGAGTAATATTACTGCTAAAGTCAGCTACAAAGTCGTCCAATATTTGTGATTAATTGCAGTTCTAGGTTGATATGTTATATCATGCTCACTTAATTCTATGGCCCATTTGGCTAATCTCCCTGACAGTTCTTGTTTNTATAATAAATGAGAGATTGTTTACCTCTTTCTTCTCTTACCAGTACTGCACTTACGACAATTTCTGAGACAGCCAGGTAGATGTATAATCTTTCTCCTTCTTTTGGCTTTGATAACAATGGTGGTTTTGACAAGTAGACCTTCAAGTCGTTTAAAACCTGTTGACATTCTTCAGTCCATTCGAACTGATTTTGCTTTTTAATAACTGCAAAGAATTTAAAGCTTTTTTCGGAAGACTTAGAAATAAATCCCCCTAGAGCTGCTATTCTTCCTGTCAATCTTTGGACTTCTTTTTTAATTCTCAAGATTTCAGGTATTTCTCTATAGCTTTTATCTGTGCTGGATTTACCTCTATTCCTCTGTTAGACACAAGGAATCCCAAAAACTTACCAGATTGTACTCCGAAGGCACATTTTTCCGGGTTGAGTTTCATATTGTACCTGCGTAAGATATCAAAAGTGATAGAGATATGTTGTAGATAATCTACTGGTTGTGTTGATTTTACAAGCATATCATCGATGTAAACCTCCATTGTTTTGCCCAAATGTTCTTGGAACATTTTTGTCACTAACCTTTGATAAGTGGCACCTGCATTTTTTAACCCAAAAGGCATAACATTATAACAATAGGTCCCCCGGTTAGTAATGAAGGAAGTCTTTTCTTCATCCAAGGGGTCCATTTTGATTTGGTTATAACCAGAATATGCATCTAAAAAGCTTAACAATTCATGACCCGCGGTTGCATCGATCATTTGATCTATATGTGGCAAGGGAAATGAATCTTTAGGACATGCTTTATTTAAATCAGTATAATCGACACATACCCGCCATTTGCCGTTCTTTTTAGGTACTACTACTGTGTTAGCTAGCCAGTCAGGATACTTTACCTCCCGTATCGAACCTATATTTAAAAGCTTTTGGACTTCTTCATCGATCACTTGATTTTTAAAAGGTCCTTGCTTTCGTTTCTTTTGTTTAACAGGTACGAACGATGGATCTTCGTTTAATTTGTGAGTCATCACTTCTGGTGGGATACCTGTCATATCTGAATGGGACCATGCAAAACAATCCTCATTAGCCTTTAAATAATTGACTAACATACCTTTTTGTTCTGGAGTTAATCTTTCCAATAATTGTATGCCAATGTAAAGTTTCCTTTTGGGATTTTGTTCAGAGATGGGAACAACCTCAAGTTCTTCAGCAGTTGTTTTGATATGTTCTTCTGGTTCACGAATGAAATCTGGTCTGGAGTCTATGTCTGCATGTTCTGGCTCATTCTTGATTATTACAGGATTTGTTTCGTCATTATACTCTTCCTTACCTATTGGAATATCTATTTCTTTGGTACGTAGCTGATCAGAAGTTTGTTCCATACCTGATTATTGATGAGCCTCTGTTTGACAATTCGTTGTTTCTTCCGCGTCTTTTTTGTTGTTAAGAGTTATTGAATTAATATTCCTCGAGGTTTGCTGATCACCCCTGATTTGCCTTATTCCCCATTTGGAAGGGAATTTTATCACTTGATGTAAAGTAGATGGGACCGCTTTCATGTCATGAATCCATGGTCTTTCCAGGATGACGTTGTAAGCCAATTCTATATTAATGACTTGGAACTTTGCATTTTTGATGACTCCTTCAGCGTAAGTATTGAGTTAGATCTCACCTTTAGTTATCACT